>JASDQU010255196.1:0-14458 GCA_032191745.1 Picea mariana | reverse complement strand
TAGTAATCAAATGTGGGGCCCTTGCCGAACTTGATAGAAACGTGATGAATCCCGACTCCTAAAGAGTGATTTTGAAAGGCTTATTTTTACACTGGTGAAAGGTCCGGCGCAAAATATCCCAAATGACCTTCTAGAACTCACAATAAAATCCACGTAGGTAAAGATAAAATAAAATATCCCACATGACCTTCTAGAACTCACAATGGAATCCACGTAGGTAAGGATAAAATAAAATATTCCAAATGAGCTTCTAGAACTCACCATGGAATCCACGTAGGTAAGGATAAGATTCCCCTAAAACACATACAACGTACATTCAATCAATCAAAATGGAATCTTGAATTACATTCCATTTCGTTGTTTTGAAAAGTGACTTGAATTACATTGAAATTGAAAAGTGTGACAATTCTTCAATGGAAGGTAGGAACGTGGAAGTTCTAGATAGACCGTCCAAATGTTCATGAAAGGCCGCCGCCATGGAGGAGGACATATAATAACCACGTTCATATATTCACTCGCATTCTCAATTGAATCGTTGTGCTTGCCCCGTGTGCTCGGACTGGCCCGTGTATCTTACTCTTTGTCCAGGTATCCAATATTTAATGCATCGATGCATGTTTGTTTCAAATTATCAGTCGATCTGTTGCAGAGCATTATCAGAGTTGTTGTTGTTTAAAGTTTTATTGCCTCAACGTGATCCCTCTAATATTGAAGTCCTGGTATGCAGCCTCAACATTTAATCTTGGGATTTCACATTTAAATTGGCCCGGGCGATGAGAATGGTGTTGGCTTTCACGAGCTTAGATGAAAGCCTGAGTTTTCTTGAGCTTTATCATTTGAATGATTTTATGAAGTTCAACGCAGGTTTGCTTGAATAATAATTGTCGACACTTGTTTCCAGATGTTTTCATTCGACTCATCGTTTGTATCTTGGGATTAGGGTGGGAGGCATTGATAGGAAAATGTGTATCTTGGGATTATGGTAGAGCAGTTTTTGGAATGTAATTAGTGGTTTTATATGGACACGTCAGTTATACTTGCTTATTTTGGGGACAAGTATTTAGGTTTTTAGCTCTGTTTGTACACTCAAAATTAATTAAAAAATAATTTTTTTGGTTGAGTCTTTATTTTGTGTAATGTACCTTGATGACTTATTAGTCTACACTACTCTTGTAGTCTATAGTTAACAAAGAAAAAGGGAGTCAAAGTATCAAACCCTAAAGAGATATTAAATAAAATAACTAATTATATTTTAATCAAGTGAGGAGGGTTTGATTTGGTCAAGAAGGAAGATTTAAAAGAATCGAAGAAGAAGACTAAATAAAAGGGGAGCCTACTTCTTTGGGCATTATGATTTGATATGTATTGAGTGCTCTTATGGCCAACATTTTCGTTAGGGTTTTGGGCAAAACCCTTCCAGGGTTGAGTGCTCTTGGAATCTATAGTTGCAGGACAACTACAGATGACTGCTATCCAACAACAGACAACACAACTCCTGACACAACTCATTCAAATCCAAGGAGGCTACAATGGGACTCAGAAAGAGGGTAGTCAAAAAAGTAGTAGGGCCTATAGGGAGAATAACAACACTCATATTCCAATACAGAGCGGTTCACCGACAGGTAGAAGTAAAATACCAAGGCCATCATTACTGCAATTTGTTAAGGAGTAGCAAACATAAGTTCTAGAACAATAGGACCAAGATAGTGATTCCCTTAAGGGTTATGAAGAATACCTAGCCACACAAGAAGGTTTCCACGAAACATTTTCTTTCCAAGACTATTACAATGTTGAATATAGGAATAAACCAAGGGAATGGAACAAAGCAGTGCAATACCAGTAAAACTATGATCTTATGTGCAGGGTGGGCAGGTTAACTATTCCCTCTTTTGATGGATCAACTAAGAGTTTAGCTAGTGTTTGGGTGCAGAAGATGGACACTTACCTCCAACTCAACCCACTGACCAAGGCAGATGAAATCAAGATTGCCACATTACATTTGGATGGGGAGGCTCATGAATGGTGGCATCATGGGTTGGTCACCGTTGGACATGATAACATTACATCATATGTAGAAACCACCAAGAGGGTGATGGACAGGTTCGAAAGGAAGGATCCTGAAATTCATTTCAGGGAGTTGGACCAGTTGAGACAGATAGGTACACCAGAGGCATTTATCACGAATTTTCAAAGGTTGGATGTCGAGGTAATTGATATCTCAGAAAAAAGGTTAGTGATGCTATTTACAGAGGGGATAATTGAGCCCTTGAAGGGTTGGGTTAAGGATTTTAGGCCACCCACATTACATGATGCCATCAAGAAAACTTAGGATATGGCATACACAATGGTCAGGAATGCCCCAGTAAATACCTTCATTCCTTATAAGGGACGGGTGACAAAGTTTCCTCAACAAACAGGGATTGGAAAAGACAGGTTGGATGAAGACACTTGGAGAGATATTAGAAAAAGGAAACTATGCTTTAGTTGCAAGAATCCATGGGAACCAGGTCATCGATGTATGAGTAAGGGAAAGGTCCATTATATTGAAGTACTATCTGATGAAGAAGATAAAGGTGAGGAGGAGAACCCACACAGTTCAGATGAGGGTCAGAACAGTGGTGAGGCACCACACCTTGAAATTCCAGAACATGCACCATTACAAGAAGGGGTCAAGAAGGTGACCATAGCCACATTGTTAGGAGTCCCTAGGTACTATACCTTCTGAATCAAGGGCATTATGCAGGGACAAAGAGTTACAACGCTGATTGATAGAGGGGCCACCCATAATTTCTTGATGCAACATTGGTTACCAAGAGACAAATTCCCATAGAGGAATTTGAGGGTTTTGAAGTAGTAGTGGCAGATGGGTACAACACGACGTGTACCCAAAGGATTAGAGGGTTGGATGTGACATTGGGAAACTACACATTGACTGATGAATTTTATGTGGTGGAACTAGAAGACATTAATGTGGTATTGGGAGTACAATGACTATATTCCATTGGAGACTTCAAAATGAATTATCGGGAGATGAGGATGGAATTCATAAACACTGGGGGTTAGCATGTTATCATGAGGGATATGTCATCAGGAGCACCCAAGTTTTTATCCAACATATGCATGGAGGATCTCTTTAGGCATGGAGATGTGGCATGCACAGTGGAGTGTTTGGTCACAATGCAGAAGCCATCCCAGGATTGTCAGCATTACCATCTAGACATACAAGAGTTACTAGGTAAGCATGTGATCCAGATTATTTTCGGTACGAAATGAGAGTGGAGATATAATAAAGAAATGTATAGAGATATCTCATATATCCAATAATATAACATAAATGTATCGGAGATGAAACCATAAACACAAAGATACAATAATACACAATTTCTATTAATGAGTGAAATGTACAAAACTGTAGAAATACAGAGTGAAAAAATCGCTAGAATGGTGGCAGCTTATCTATGAGAAGAGATGTGATGACTACTCACATTCGCAAGGAGATGATTGTTACAATGAGGTGCCAAAGGCCTTTCTAAAATAAAGAAAATCCAAAACCCTAACCCCGGAAGATGAAAAGCCAACATTTTTGTGGACCCCGTTTTGGGTAGTTTGGTGTATCAACTTCCCGGGGGCATAACTTTGGCATACGATCTCTATTTGGGATGCACGATAGCTCGTTGGAAAGGTATCATCGAGGAGATTCATTTTGGGCACTCAATACAAATTTTTCGATATTTTTGAGGTTATATATTCTAAAAAAAACTTCGTTTAGGCCCTCAAAATGGCCCTGTAAGTTTAGGAACCAAAAAACTGCTAAAAATAGTAAATTGTCAGAAGACTATTTTGAGTCAGTTGGAATAGATGGGTGGCCACTGATATCCACTTGGATAAATCCTCCCTCCTTAGGAAGAAATGGTCTCCATTGCGTTGAGTGTCTGAGGGAGAGGGAAAAGCGTTTGTTGAATCTGCATCTTGATGAGATGCTTGCCTTGCTAGAGAAGTTGTGTTGCTTAACTTGTTGAAGGCTGGCACGAACTTGTGGATAGAAGGGTTGAACCTTTTTAACCAGTATGGATACATTAGATGGCTGTGTGCAGAAGGAATCCTTGCAATTTTCTTCGATCTTGTTGACCTGCTTTTGTTGGACAGAAGGTTCTTGGACTGAGGCTGCAATGGTGTTCTTTTGTTCACCTTTTGAACAGACTGTGAAGAAGTTGAATTTTGTAATATGAGATACTACCTTGCGACACTATTTAGGTGGGACAATAGTCGAAACTACCTCTGGTATCCTATAGAGATGACCCCCTAGAGTAATAATGACACTACAGGGTCGAGACTCATAGATAGCATGGCACTTCCACATATATGGATGACCCAAGAGAACATCACAGACATCCAGTGGGGAAACATCAAATAATACCTCATCCTTGAAGGGTTGGATGCCATATGACAATCAACACTACTGAGTGACAGAAGGATCTTTTCCCTGGCAAAGCCGTCTCATGTTTTATGGTTGTGGGTGTGGTGTTGTCGACAATCCCAACTATTTGACGACCTATACTGAGATGAGGTTATTTTGGCTTTCGCTATCAACAATGAAATGCAATGGGGTCCCCTTCACCCACATTTTTGAATGGAAGAGGCGCTCCCCCTCTTCAGGATCTATTGGTTCTTCTGGTTGAATTGTTGCAGTTGCGACAATGGAAGTGGGGTTCACATCGATGATATGTCTTCTCCCATTATTTTCTGAATCAGATTCTGAATGTAGGTTCGGCGCTTTGTCTTTGATTTCGGCCACCAATGATTGTTTTGAGTGACATTTATCAGTGTTATGCCAGGGGATTTTGTGGAAATCTCACCACTTTCCAGTACCCTTCTTCATCTTCCCTTGACCCTTCTTTTCCTGTGGCTTGGATTGGTTTTTGGGAGGATTTTTGTTAGGACTTTCTTTATCATACTTTGGTTGTTGCGGATTTGCAGACCCAAACTCCTGTTTTTCGGGTGCTTAAATTTCTCCTTGATTTTAACAACATATTGATAAGAAACACCCAGTGATGAGATGTACAGAAAATCCATTTCAGTTTGAATGTATCTATGTAGAGCCCCACGGTATTTTAGAACTAAATGATGCTCGAAGTCTTTGATACCCAGCTTGGTGCACAAGGTATGGAAGGTCTTGGTGAACTCCAACACTTCTTGGCCCCTCTCTTGCCGCAGTGTGTTCCATCTCATGTACTGGTTGCCATATTTTCCAACAGGGTAATATTGTTCCTTGATTGCATCCACAAAAAAATCCCAAGTGGGCTCGACCCCATATATTCCAAAATCCTCTATGGAACTTTTCTCCCAGTAAGTTTCCCACCAATTCTTGACATGGGGGGAGATCCTTAAGGAGTGTGAAGGTGATATTTTCCCTGTTAGAGAAATAACCTTCTAGCAGATTTAACCATTTTTTCTAGAGCATCTGCATCTACGTGACCTTCAAATGTGAGAATATCAAAATTAATTTGTACCTTGAAATGAGAGGTGCCTCCAAAGTGGTCACTTGATGAAGACGTGTCGGTTTTTATCGACAAGCGTTGAAGGATTTGTGAAAAATTCTCCATCATTTCATCCCTTTGTCATGTGAGAGCTTGCTCGAGCAACAAATTAATAGAATCGTCTGCTCTGTCGTTTTTCTTTTCTTCCGCCATGCAGGGTTTCTTGGGTGTGAAAGAGTGATTGTCCTCAAGAGATACAAGCTCGAGACCCAACTTTCTATACTCGAACCTCGTTGGGGACATGCACTGAAAAACGAATAAGAGCAACCTACTTTGATACCACTGATCCAGATTATTTTCGGCACGAAATGAGAGCGGATATATAATAAAAAAAATGTATAAATATATCTCAGATATCCAATAATATAACATAAATATATCATATATGCAACCGTAAACACAAAGATAAAGCAATACAAAATTTCTATTAATGAGCGAAATGTACAAAACTGTAGAAATACTGAGTGAAAGACTCACTAGAATGGTGGCATCTTATTTATGAGAAGAGATGTGACAACTACTCACATTCATAAGAAGATGATTGTTACGATGAGGCTCCAAAGGCCTTTTTAACATAAAGAAAATCCAAAACCCTAACTCCAAAAGATGGAAATCCAACAGTTTTGTGGACCCCGTTTTGGGTAGTTTGGTGTATCAACTTCCCGAGGGCGTAACTTTGGCATACAATCTTCGTTTGGGGTGCATGATAGCTCGTTGGAAAGGTATCATCAAGGAGATTCATTTTGGGGACTCAATCAAAGCCTTTGGCTATCATTGAGGTTATATATACTGAAAAAATTTCATTTAGGCCCTCAAAATGCCCTCGGAAGTTTAGGAATTGAAAAACTGCTAAAAATAGTAAATTTCTAGAAGACTGTTTTGACCCAGTTGGAATAGGTGGGTGGCCACTGATATCGACTTGGATCAATCCTCTTTCCTTAGGAAGCAATGGTCTCCATTGCGTTGAGTGCCCGGGGGAGAGAGAAAATCATTTGTTGAATCTGCATCTTGATGAGATGCTTGTCTTGGTGGAGAAGTTGTGTTGCTTAGCTTGTTGAAGGCTGGCACAAACCTGTGGCTAGAAGGGGTAACTGTTGCAACCAGCTTTAGAGTTGAGGCACTGCCCTTCTCAACTCAGATAGGGCTCTCTCGTGTCACTGGGTATATCTATGGAAATCGGTGGCTAGATTTGGTTTGTTTAAAGGATTTTTAATAAAGTTGATGGTAAAGAAGGGGGAAAACTATGGGCTATGGACTCAAAATTTTGAAAGTGAACGGAAACAATGCATCAGTCAATAGAACTCTCCAGAGGACAAAGGCTAAATAAGGCAATGAATCTAAGTTATTCTTGAAATAAAAAGATATGTAGGAAGATAAAGAAGACAAATAACTGTATCAGAGCATTGCTGAAATGAATTCTTAATAAGTTAAGAAGACAATCACATATTTTAAATTGCTTAAGCCGAGAGTGTCACGAGACGAATTATGGGCCTTTAAACCCTCCAATTTAAACAGAAGAGAATATGAATGAAATGATAGGCCACAGGAAATACATACGATGAAAGGAAACAAAACTCATATCACCATCCGTTAGAATCTTTTCATGAACAGTTCAAAATGCTTCTGCATATGTATTCAATTCAATCCCATAAATTTACAAAGTTTTCCTGCACAGAGGGCAAGCTCCTCTTTTCTCCATGTTTCTATACTCGTGAGGACAAGCATATATAGAGGAATGTCGTGTGGAATTTAAAACGTTCCAACTTCCTCATAATTCAAAAATAGATACAAGTTACGAAAAGGAAGAACAATTATACTATTTAAAGGGACCGTTAGTAACCGGTCTGTCATATCAGGAATCCCTTTTCTTAAGCCGAAATCTATCCAAAACTTTCTGAAATACACCAAAATCTCACCTGAGGCTTCACCTTAGCTTGGCGATTTCCTCTTCCAGGGTACTCCACCAATCGATATTTTCTCCAACGCTCTCTATCATCTGGGTTTTGGCCTCTATCCTTTTGTTCCTCTTCTTCTTTGCGGCTAGGTGGTAGGTGTTGTCTGCATGTTCATTTATGATGAGATCCCTCATAACGAGGTTTAATTTTACTCCTGACTCTGTCTTAGTTTCAGGTTCGGTATGAAATTTAGTCGCCAATATCTGCAAGACCCGTCTTTCTTTCTTACTTATCAACCTGCTTGGTACATTAGTTGAGAACCCAGTCGTGCCAGACACCGTTTGATGAGTATTATCCATATATTTCAAACTTTGTAGAGACCTTGATTTGGCCACCCTTTGAAATTACAGAACTCAGGAACACAGGTCGAGCTTGTTTTCCTTACGCATAAGATGGCAATTTCCTAGAATAAGATAAAATGATTTCATATCTGAGACTTGATGGTTTTTTGTACTTTAATCATGAATTACTGTCACAGTACACCGGTATGCCACGCTTCATCAATCAACTTCGAATGATGGGCCTAAAGTTAGTTATGCGACGATGTCCTTTTGGCACGTCATCTGGGAGAGTGCCTGGACCGGTGATGTGAGGTGATCTGACCAACCGCCATCCTCCCCACAAGTTATTGATGTGAAATTTTGAACCACGTGACATCGGGGCCATAGGAAAAGTGGTTTCGGGCAATCCGCTGTCTGCCCCAATGCGTGTGTAAGAGTGCCACGCGTTCCCCATCAAAACCATAATGGTTTTTCCTGGTCTGCCTTCGCGACATTAAGTTTCGTGCTATTCGTTGGTCCGAAGCGGGCCTCGATCGTGGATCTGGGATTCTTCAAAATCAATGGTCCGCCAAGCTACTCCCTTCCTGCCTCTGCTATATATGCCATGGGATATATCTGAGCGCCCTAAACTATCACGCCTCTACTGTGGTATAGCATCTCGTTGAATCTCAGAAATTTTTAGATCCCGATATAAAAATTGTTAAGGTGATAACAGAAGGGTTGGACCTTTTTAACTAGTCTGTCTACATGATATTACTGTGTGCAGAAGGAATCCTTGTGCTTTTCTTCAATCTTGTTGACCTGCTTCTACTGGACAGAAGGTGCTTGGACTAAGGCTGCAGTGGTGTTCTTCTATTCACCTTTTGAACAGGCTGTGAAGAAGTTGAATTTTGTAATATGAGATACTACCTTGTGGCACTATTTATGTGGGACAGTATTCAGAACTAACTCTGGTATCTCGTCCCTAGCGAAGCCATCCGATGTTGTATGGTTGTGGGTGTGGTGTTGTCGACAATCCCAACTATTTGATGACCTCTACTGAGATGAGGTTCTTTTGGCATATGCTATCAATAATGAAATGCAATGGGGTCCCCTTCACCCACATCTATGAATGGATAGAGGTGATCCCCCTCTTCAGGATATGTTGGTTCTTCTGGTTGAATTGTTGCAGTCGCGACAGTAGCAGTGGGGTCTGTGTCGATGATATGTCTTCTCCCATTATTTTTTGAATCATATTCTGAATCTAGGTTCGTCTCTTTATTTTGATCTCGACCACCAATGATTTTTTTGAGTGACATTCATCAGTGTTGTGCCCAAGGATTTTGTGGAAATCACACCACTTTTCAGTGTCCTTCTTTGTCTTCCCTTGAACCTTCTTTTCCTGTGGCTTGGATTGGTTTTCGAGAGGTTGTTTGTTAAGGCCATATTTATCATACTTTGGTTGTTGAAAATTTGCAGACCCTAACTCTGGTTTGTTTGGGTTCTTAATTTTTTGCTCGATTTTAACAACATATTAATAAGCAACACCCATGTATGAGATGTCCAGAAAATCCATTTCAGTTTGGATGTATTTGTGTAGAGCTCCATGGTATTTCAGAACCAAATGTCACTCAAAGTCTTTAATACCCAGCTTGGTGTGCAAGGTATGGAAGATATTGATGAACTCTGGCACCTCTTGGCCCCTCTCTTGTTGTAGTGTGGTCCATCTCATGTACTGGTCATCATAGTTTTCAACGGGGTAATATTGTTCCTTGACTGCATCCACAAAAAAATCCCAAGTGGGCTCAGCCCCATATATTCCAGACTCCTCTATGGAACTTTTCTCCCAATAAGTTTCCCACCAATGTTTGACATGGGGGAGAGCGTTAAGGAGTGTGAAGGTGATCTTTTCTCTGTCAGAGAAATTATGAACATAGAAATAACCTTCTAGTATATTTAACCATTTTTCTAGGGAATCTACATCTATCTGACCTTCAAATACGGGAATATCAAAATTAACTTGTATCTTGAAAGGCGAGGTTCCTCCAAAGTGGTCGCTTGATGAGTACATGCCAGTTGTTATTAGTAAGCATTGAAGGATGTGGGAAAAATTTTCCATCATTTTGTCCCTCTGTCGCATGAGAGCTTGCTCAAGCAACAGATTAACAAAATCGTTTGATCTGTCATTTTTCTTTTCTTCCACCATGGAGGGTTTCTTGGGTGTGCGAGAGCGATTTTTCTCAAGAGAGACAAACTATACTCAGACCTCGTCGGGGACATGCATTGAAAAATGAATAAGAGCAACTTGCTTTGATACCATTGATCTAGATTATTTTTGGCACGAAATGAGAGTGGAGATACAATAAATAAATGTACAGATATATCTCAGATATCCAATAATATCACAGAAATATATCGTAGATGCAACCATAAACAAAAAGATACGGTAATACACAATTTCTATTAATGAGCGAACTATACAAAACTATAGAAACACAGAGTGAAAGACTCGTTAGAATGGTGGAAACTTATCTCTAAGAAGACATGTGATTACTACTCACATTCACAAGAAGATGATTGTTACAATGAGGCTCCAAAGGCATTTTTAACATAAAGAAAATCCAAAACAAAAGAGCAATTTGCATATATTTTCACAAAGGAACTACTAAGGGACAAGTTCTACAAATTTGGAGATGATCTTGGAATCTTTCCAAATGATCATTATGGGGAGAAATGTTGGGCTAATGATTCATTTGTACTATTCTAGATCTAATTGTTGTTAGTGTGGTTACATCTCGAAGATATATTTTGAGATAGAGATAATATTAGTTGAATGAATTGTGGAGAGGTTGTTGAGTGATTATAGGAGCTCATTGTTTCATGTGATAGCTCTTGCACATGTATGAATATACATCTTAGTAGTGAGAATGTTTTAGTTGGTGTGAAATTGTTTAATTCGTATGTTGCTCCATTATTGTTGGGTTATTATTTCTTTCAAATAAAGCTTCTTTAAATTATTAATATTAAAATTTTGTAATACAAAAAGTGGGTTATGTAATGATTTTTATAAGTGATATGTAAAAGGAAAATAATGTGTTAGTTTAAGTTAAAATACCCATAAGTATGATGAAAAAACAAAAAAAAAACACGAATTAGATTAGATCAAAATACAAGATCATTTAACAAGCTATTTAGAAACCAAAGAAATAAAATAATAAATGATAAAACACAAAAGTTTGATTATGATGAGCATGATGATGATTAACATCCATTGAGATCGAATTGGTGTATTAGACCTTAATAAGGTAAGGGATTACTTGGAATTCTTTAGAATTTTATTGTTGCGCCCCAAATTCCTATTTATTATTATCATTTTAGTCTCTATCCGTAATAATAGCTTTTCAATTTCTAATTATTGCCCATTTTCCTTCCTTCCTGGCTTGATTTACCTTTTGAACTTCCTTCCCTAATTTAGCTTGGTCTTTTGGAATGAGGTCTTCATTTATAAATATCTGTGACCCATTTAAGCTTGGAGATTTACAAAGTATGCCATATTTATGGTCATTATAACTTACTTTGACAAAAATCAATCTATCTCTATGTTTGATTATTTTTCCTATCCTCTTTTCTTCAATAATGTAAGTTGTTTCAATTTGTGATTTATTTTTTAGTTCTTCTTTTACCAATGCTAGTGTGTCCTAATCTTCTTGTTCTTTTATAGCAAAAAATATGAGGTTCAAGGCTCTTTTGTTATGCTTATGATCCAACTCGATTAGCTTATTCATTTCCTATGGGTTTGATATCCAATTTATTTTCCAAAGTGATTACGGCCAAATTGTTAGTTAGTTTTTCTTTTATCTCTTTAATCCTATCTCTCATGTTGAGATTTGCTTCGAACTCTCCTTCTTGGGTTGATTGTTTTTTTTTTTTACATTTGTTGTATTCTAGCTTTCATTTTCTGTAACTGAGTCTCGAACCCTAATATTCTATTATCTATCTATGTTTGAATATTTCCTCCTGACAATCTAAATTTGTTATCAAGCATTACCTCTAACTTTGTTTGGAGTTTTGCTTCTATCTACTCTTTTTTTTTCTAATGGTTTTATATGTTCATAAAGACTATATAGGGTGACTTTGCTAGGCCTCCCCTTGACAGGTTAAGGTTTTGGAATATGTCGTGAAGTGATCATATTGAAAAGAAAAGAAAACAAGAGAAGGAACGTATACACCTGATAAAGGAACAATAGGAAACCACCGTTAAAATTTTAAACATAATTTACGAAACACGAGAAACCACATTCAAATTTTAAACCTTCTCCATGTTCCATTCAAATTCACCATAAGTATACCTCCATTCCAATTCACCATAGGTATAAATTTCTCTATTCAAATTCTAAAGTTCTCCATTCAAATTCACATTCAAATTCACTGCAAAGTATAAACCATTCACATTCACGTCATATTATAAATCTTTGTTCAAGTTCACTGTAGGTATAAACCTTTGTTCATATTTATTGCAGAGTAGAAACCCTTCACCATTCAAATTCATCGCAGGTAT
Source organism: Picea mariana (assembly GCA_032191745.1). Taxonomy (NCBI): domain Eukaryota; kingdom Viridiplantae; phylum Streptophyta; class Pinopsida; order Pinales; family Pinaceae; genus Picea; species Picea mariana. The sequence continues at coordinate 2,148 of JASDQU010255196.1, read as the reverse complement.
AAAATTATTTACCACAGAGTAGAAACCCTTCACCATTCAAATTCACATTCAAATAAGTTGAATTAAAAAGGTAAATGAGTAGAAACCCTTCACCATTCAAATTCCCCACAGAGTATAAATCCTTCACATTCATCTCAGAGTATAAGTCTTTGTTCAAATTCACCATAGGTATAATATGATGAATCTAGCCATGGTCATCCATGGGAAGGCCCCATCCAAAAATTGGGGAATCAATGTTCCCTAAGTGCACATGGTCCCACCCATCAAAGGGAACCTCCAAAGGCTTAGGCCCTTCAGAAATGGCCAAGGAAATAGTTGGAAAATGCTTGTAAATATGCATAGGTGTTGGTGGTCACCTCCACTTGCGTTCACATAATTCATGTACCTTCCTTCCAGCTTGCTCGTAGGTCCTATTGTCACCTCTATGAGAACCTACAAAGGTGGGAAGAAGGGCCTATTAACTCCTTGCTCATAGTGCAATGGGGACCACTCCAATAATCCAAATGCTATTGGAGTTGTTCCATCTCCAATCAACTCTTGTTTCCTACATGAATATCTACAAGGACATGTTGGCACCTATTAGAGTATCATTATACCATGAAAATACATGTTCTAGGAAAACATAATTAAAAGTAACATCGTTGTGTCTCTTCCAAATCCGAAAAAGAACTTCAAATTTAATAAGCATCCAAGGAGAGGGGAACTTGATGGCCATAAGTAGTTGGTTTCCTAATAAGTAAACTCTCTATGTGAAGGAGTCAAGAAGGTATTGTTGACACAATGACAAAAACCATGCCCAAGTAGACTTCGTTGGAGGGAAAAAACAAAATAGATACTTGATGGTTTTAGGCCACCCACATTGTGGATAATGCGAGTTCTACACACCCAGGTATGAAAGTCTCTTGTCCACTAGGATACCCCCCATAATTAAACACCATGCAAATATTACTTTGTTGAGCTCCAATATTGATTCTTGGATCGTGCAATGTGCAAATAACTAAGTATTTCATTAAGACTTCAAGCACTGCAATTTGTATAGCAAGCCTTCGAGGAACAACTCGGAGAATAGCTAATTATATCCCATAACCAACTTCTATTTTGACATTTTTTGGCCTTTCCCCATCACTAGTCTTGCCTCCAAGTTTGAGGCACCGAGAGGCAAATTTTAAGCACGATCTCATCCAAATTGAGACCTTGAATGCATTCTAGTTTAATTTCTTTTGCATTGGCTAGGGAAAATTTTAACTTGAGCTCAACCCGCGAGAGCTAGTTCCTTGATAGATTGCCAAACATCTCATTCACAAAATGTATACCCTTTTTGAAAATCCTTAAGGTCGAGAACTCAAAAGTCTAGGCCAAAGGGTTTCCTTCAAATTTAATAATAGGTGGCCACTAGAGACAATTTTTGTTGAAGGAAAGGATACTCTAAAAAGAAAGCTCCTTTTAGGGGAGGTAGGGCTTAATAGACTCGCTAGTCTTTCACATGTTCTTCAAAACAAGTGTGCCAACAATTTAACATGAGATGGTGTGAGAAAAATGGTTTGAAACGAAACTCCTTTCCGAGAACACTTCCCAAGCAAAACCATTGTTTGATTCGATATTTAAGAAGAACCTTCTAAACTTATTTCCCATGAATAGCTCAAATCACCCATTTGATACACATGGATTGGGATTGCAAGTGGGTTTTGATGATGCCCAAGCCACCAAATTCTCGTGGGGTGTAGTGGAGTTTTGAGTGAATTGTGTGAAACCCCTTATTCTTGTCAATGTTGGCCCATAGAAAGTTTATGAGAGCCTTCTCTAAATTTGAATAAGGCACTTTAGGGGAGACCGAATATGAATAATAGTGCACATGAGTCACAACCAACACTTTAGTGCAGATTTGAAATTTCACTATGAAGGATAAGGGTTTGGTAATCCACTTTTCTATGGTTTTTCCAACCTCTACGCCACAACCTCCTAGAAGTATTGAGGGGAATTGTGGGAAGTGAATGGGATGCAAAAAAATTAAAAAACTAGTCATGTTGAATATAGGGCCATTTTTGTGAGGCCAAGAAGTCAAGGATAGGGTGTTGGCTCTATCTATAACACTGCATCTTGGCCCATTGAATGCTTGACCCCAAAGTCGCACAAAAGGTGCCCAAACAT
>JASDQU010255195.1:6063-16228 GCA_032191745.1 Picea mariana | reverse complement strand
AACATGATGTATACTATCCATCCATGGGTGTTGTATCTTCATGTTCATTTTCCTTCATGTCCAAATAACTTCATCAAGATTGCGGTCCAAAACCCATGACTAGGGTTGACATCAATGACAACAACCAATCTTCGAACAACTATGGGTGGCGCGGTCACAGAGGAACAAGCCATCGCTCAGGCTCAGTATTTATATTTGGTTTATTCCCAATCTGGTACTTTGTATAATTTTCTTTTGAATGTTGCTCGAGCTAATACCAATCCATCTAAGCCATCATCCTCATCTCATGTGGATGGTGTTATCGGTTCTGTCAAAACTCAATCTTTTTCCCAATTGACCAAACTCTCCTCTACCTCCCCCCAAACTCAGATCTCTGAGGTGAATGCAGTTCAATATGCTCCTTCACAACAATCCAGAGGTAAGAAGAAGACAAATAATAAATCAAAAAATAATAATGAACAACCAAAAAATCAAACACCTGCTACCGAAAGGAAAACATAATGGAAACTGAAATTCTTGTGTATCATTTGTGGTGACGATCACTACACTTGAGACTGTCCACTTTGCAATGAAGTGGCCAAAAGTTTCCAAGGAAATTCACAACCCACTGTGCTTACTCATCCTTTTCCACAGAAGCAATCCATGGTTGCTAAAACCCCCTCTCCTGGGGAAAGTTCTAGCCATCCTAATGATGAGGCCTCATTGAGTGCACATATTTATGTGTTTAATAGGATTAATTTGACTACTCACTCTAAGACATATGACACGCTAGGTAACCCTGATAAAGGAAAAGACATTAACGGTACCGGTACTTTATCGTATCCATCACCGTCCCCCATTAGTCTTCCATCGATTCATCCTCTATATGGACCACTTCAGATTGAGAAACCCATGTTCAACTCTATCTTACACCCTCCTAAGAGCACTATCCACAAAGCTACCTTTAATCCTAGTTCATGTGCCACCTAGAACTACAACATTGTTGAAGATTTAGCTGAAGCACCGTGTGCTATGTCTGCGTTAGAAGTTCTACAACACTGCCCCAATCAATGTAGAATGCTCTTGGCCGCTATTGGTGCTATTGATCCTAAGTCATCCAACTATATCATGTTTAACCTGGACAATTATGTGTCTTGACTCTCTCACCAACTTGCTTTTCAAGTTGATGTTGTTGTTCATAATCAACAAATCCATCGAACTATTCTGGATGAGGGAGCCTCAACTTGTGTCATGTCTTTAGCAAGTTGGAAAGATTTAAAATCACCCACACTTAACAAATCCCCAACAATGTTATGCACCTTCAATGGGCGAGGTTTTCATCCCCATGGGCTTTTACAGTCCCTGCCCATCCAATTGGGTGGCAAAACTATTACTATTGATGTCGAGGTGGTCGATGCTTCCCTCGATTATAACTTGTTACTTGGAAGAAGTTGGTTTTATGCTATGACTTTTGTTGCCTTGTCAGTTTTTCGATGTGTCCAATTTCCTCATCAGCGAAAAATTGTCACTGTTGATCAGTTGGATTTCTACACGATCGATGCTCACGCTCCCGCTACCAACAATATTCCTTTCTTGGGAGACCAAAATATCACGTATGAAAGCATTGGTGTTGGTTTACTGAAATATTATAGCCTCATGGGTACCTTCCCTACACCACTTCCATCGACTACACATCATATTGCCACCATTGATATGATTTTGACCATGGCTTATCAATCTTTTGAATCATATAACCCTTGGATTGTACCTCATCCATTGGAATTCGATGCACTAGGTGGAACTGTGCCACTTAGTCCATTCGAACCATCATACGTTTCTATCCAATCCACTTCTCCCTCGTCGGATGACCAACATCTATTAGCACCTGACAGTTCCTCGATGCAATCATGATTGAGTTCCTTGTCATCTGTGGTCGACTACATTTCCACAACTTTTCCTTCTGATGCATCTATTCTGGAAATGATTTGCATTGACAAGTTACCTTGGGATAATAACCATCACCAATCCTTTTTTCTTCCCTCTCATGATAAAATTTAAGAAGATATCCACTCTATCTCCCCTCATGATGTTCATTTTCCATCATCTCCCATGATTCCAACTTCCGATGATTTGGATCCGGTAGTGGACATGGTGATTTCTTCGATAGGGTTATTGGAGACTGATCTCCTTACCCCTATCACAACACTCGACATGTGTTCCTTTCCAAGTGATTATCTTCCATCCAGCGAAGATATCCTGGAAGCCATGACCGAGTTTTGTCCTTTGACATGGTATCCTTCCAGAGCGTTATTCTCTTGGAAGCCATGATAAAGCAGAGGCCACGAGCATAGTTTCTCTTCTTTGTAGCAAGCTCATTAAAAAATGAAATAGAGGCCCTGAGAATAGTTCTTTTCCTGTGTCAAGCTCGTTGAAAAATGAAATAGTCACCTCTCTTAAACCTTCTTTTCATCCACCATTCTCCATTTTTTCATTTAGTACAGAAATTGGTGACAACCTCAAAGTCCGTGAATGAATTAAAGCTTGGAGGGCATGTCTCCAGCCTTTGATGATCATTCTAGAGCTAATCCACTAGCTTTCAAGATGGGGGCATACCGAGCTTAGTCTTTGTTCTTTCTCGTGCTTGTAAATACATGAGAATGCATACGCGTAGACTTTTATCTCTTTTTCGGACTTGTATGGATACACGAAAAAGGAACCCCTTGGAGTCTTCTTTAAGCTCTTTTCAGACTCTCTAAACATGAAAAGATTCCGAGTGATCTTGCTTCCTTTCCCACTCGTTAAAAGGTTTGAAAGTGCGTCTTTTGAGTGATAATTTATCTCTTTTTCGGCCTCGTGAGAATAACATTACGAAAAAGGACAACATTGGAGTCATCTTTAAGTTCTTTTCAGACTCTCTAAACATGAAAATATTGTCGAGTGACCTTGTTCTCTTTGCGCTCGTTAAAGTATTTAAAGAAAACTTTTGTTGAGCAATAGTTTATCTCTTTTTCAGTCTCATCAGACTAATTTACGAAAAAGGAACTGAGAGAGTTCTCTTTTAAATGTTTTTCCAAACTCTATAGTCATGAAAAACCTTCGAGTTTACCTTCTCTGGACTCGTTAAACCATCATACATTGAAGGGCCCATATGGGATCGAACCCTTACTTCTTCCAGTTCATTAAACAAAGGAAGAGTGACTTACTGAAGGTGAGTTATATCGAGCATGTGTTACCCTCCTCGAGCTTGTTAAATTAAAATTGGTACTCGTCTATCTGGATGGGGGAAAAAATTGAAGGAAGCAAGCCAAGCAGTTTTTGAGAACATTACCAGAAACTCTTAGAGTCGCCCTTGAACACAACACTTTGTCTTTGTGCACATATTAATCTATTGAACCTCTGCACTGAACCAATCCTTTGATTTTTTCTTACTCCTTTGGGTCACTTGACGAAAGTCACAGTATCCATTGCATCATCGTGTTTTGGTCCATGTCATGTTTCTGTTGTTGTGCCTCAGTGTTCAAGGAAAGTATCCGCCTCGAGATTCATCCTTCACAAATATCTTGTCTCAATACTCATGTCAGTCCATGTTCATTTGATCTACCAATTACATCTCTATGTCTGTTTCATGTCGTTGATGGGGGATACATGAAGGCCCTCCTTCGACAAGTCTATTCCTGTCGACTTCAACACATTATCTAGGAACTAGACTTAGAAACCAGTTAGTACTTTGGGACCTGCATGCCTCAATGGAAAGCCTCCTCACATTCGACAGTGGGTTTACATCATTGACCTCTGATCAGATGATTCCACGGATGTTCAACTTCAGCTCATCCATTCATATTCGTTGGAATGTACTATAAGTACCTTGGGAATCATTGACATCAATGGTGATTTCCCTCGCACTTGTTAATGGTTTACGTCATTGACCAGTAATCAAGTGGTTTCTGCCATGTTCGACATCAAGACATCTATTCACATGGATATATTCATACTACATCAGGATCGGTAAGGAGACCCTAGGTTGAGTGATCACTCTTACATGTACTTTTCCTAAGTTGTGAAGGAGTTTCTTTTGAACAATGATACATATACTGTTACATAGATCCACTTTGTATTGGTCATGTCTATGTCTTGTCATCTCGTAGATCCACTATGTATTCTTCATGGATATGGTCAATTTAGGTCATGGGAGTATAGATCCACAGTGTATCTTCAGTGGCTATACCTTTTATCAATATACTTATGGATCCGCAGTGTATTTATGGTGGCCATACTTTGAAAGTCTCTATCACTCAAGCATAGGTATGCCTACCTTGGGTTTGAAGCATGTCTTAATATTCATTTGATGGTTGTGTGCAACTTCTGTCAAGTTCTCTGAGCCTGCACCCTTGCTTGAAAGTCTGCAAATTATTTCAGTTATCAGTTCTCGTCTTCTAACTTCATACTTTGGGGGGAAATCTGTTACACCTCAAAATTACTCACTTCGATAGTGTCGTAAGTGTCATCATTACAAGTGTCACATTTTGGTCACAAGTGTCCCAAGTGTCAGAAAAATCATACTTCCATAATTTCTATGTCGTGCCTATAGTGACATCGGAAGGACACTTGAAACACCTCAAACAATTGATTTGGAAGAAGAGTTATAGGTTAACAGAGTTTATAAACCTTTTGCCACTAGAAAACCCATTCAAGAGGTATTTTTTGAGAGGAGTGCTCCCCCATATATTGTTAGGGAGCGTTATAATGCCCTGATGCCCTTTATGGGGAGTGTTGCCACTATTAGGAGCACTAACGCTTGCTTTTATTCTTTCAAGGAGCACTATAACGCTCTGATGCACTTTTTGGAGGGGCACTACCTATTCCTGGCGAAATTTTGTTTGTTGAGAATATTGAGGGAAAGATCCCCTCAATATATAAAGGTGGTTGGTTTTGAATCCTTGGTCAAGCCATGATCTTATGGCAGATCCATAACTAAAGGAGGAAAATCCTCAACTTACCCCAAAGATATCTCAAGTGGTTGGGCCTCTCCAAGCCTATTTAAACATGCCTTCTCATGGTGAAAAGGAGGGGAAAGTATTGTGAAGCATCCAACTTATGATCTCATGAAGAAGTTGTCATTTGGAGAATCAACATTCTGTGTGTGGACTGTTTGAGCAAGGGTTCAGATGAGGAGGACTTGACAAAGTTGCTACACTCACATCTATGGCTGTAAGTATTCTTCATTGTTGTTCTCATTAATATAATATGCTTGGCCTGTTTCTTTCAATTCTGTGTTTGATCTCACATGAATTTGTCTCTAAAAGATAGATCTATTTCGAACTAATCTCAGTAGAGTAGGAAGTTGTTTGTACTCTTTTTTGTCTACAGAACTTATCGAGGAGTTCAAGATTGGAGCTCAACTCGGACCGTGCAGCGACAAACATTGGTAAAAGGTACTTCTTTTCTCCTTCCTCCTCACACATTAGTTTATCTAGATCTAAAAGGAAGTTAGTGTCCATGATAAGCATCTTTTGTCTTAAGAGTTAAGAGTCTACCTCTCAAGAGGAGATCTACCTATCCATGGGGAGATTTTCCTTCAACAACGAGTCACCAACTACTTCCACAAAATCAGCACCAAGGGTCCAAACAAATCAACATAATTCCTATATTTTGTAATTTGAGATATAATTAGTTAGATATTTTCTCCATAATATCCTAGTCATTTATGACATGATCAAATGTAAATAATTGTATAAATACTTCTTTCTTTGAAGTATTGAGGGGTTATTTTTTCATCCAGAAGCTATTGTGTAATTTTTTCAAAGGATCGACCAATAATAAAATAGTCTTGTTCACAGAATTCTTGTGTTAGATTGTTGGTGATCTCTCTCTCTCTCTCTCTCTCTCTCTCTCTCTCTGTTGAAATCTTTCTTATTCTCTGTGATCATTATGTATTTCAAATTCTAATCATTAAAATGAATTCAATAGATTTTTTTTTTATCTCATATACTATGTCTCTGGTCTTATAATGATCTATATGTTTTCATCTGAAATTGAGTAAGGGAATTATTAATCGCTCCTTTTCTTAGTGGACTCTCATATATTTTTTTTCTTATCCACCTCATTTAATATCAATAGATCCAACAGGTCTACTACCCTGTCCTGTGAAGAAAACCTCATAAAAATATGAATATGATCCTCATATTTAATACAGACCCCATAACTTAATGGAAAATTAAGCATTCTTTTAGCCAACTATTACAAACAAACAAAACAATTCAGACTATCATAATTATCCAAACATTTTAAAAACTTAAGAAAATCTAAATCATATAGAGAGATCCATCTATGAAGCTGGCAGGGCTAGATCCCATCTTCAAAAGTGGTTTTGGTAGTTACCTCTATCAATTTATTCTACCCTTCAACAACCTCTAGGAATTGCAGAGTGATAACATGGTTAAACCCTCATAAATGCACCTTTTGCATTAGGCATGGATGTCTTCTAGGATTTTTAGTCTTTGAGACTGGGATCATGGAAGATCCATTAAACGTTGAGGTAATACTTCAATTGCCTCCCCTGTGCACTATTCAACAACTTCAAGGTTTACAAGGGAAAGATAACTTCTTACATCGGTCTATAGTGAACTATGCCAATATTACTAAGGGTTTCATGCGTGTATTGAAGAAGGAAACCCCTTTTATTTGGGATGAGCGAGCCCGTGAATCCTTCGATGCTTTGGAGAAATCCTTGGTATCGACGCCTCTGTTGAAGTCTCCTGAATATAGTAGATATTACTTGTTGTATGTCGCCGCGTCTGAGGAGACGATGGGTATGGTATTGGTTCAGGAGGATGATGAGCTCCATCAAAACTTAGTCTGTCCTAAGCTCAAATATTATCACATTGAAAAGATAGCTTTTGTTGCCGTTCACACAGTCCAATGATTACACCATTATATATTACTTTGCAAAACTACTGTGTTTTCCAATGTCAATCCATTTCAGTATGTCCTTACCAGGCATATCATAGGGGGAAAATACAATAAATGGATTGTCATTTTACAAGAATTCGATCTTGATTTTACTTCTATTAAATCCAAGAAATCACTATTCTTTTCAAAGTTAATATCTGACTTCCCACAATTGGACGAGGATGTTATTCATGTTGATTCTTTTGTGGATGAACACATTTTCCTTGTCTCGTTGTCCGACCCCTGGTATGAAGACATTGTTCTCTATATTAAAACTTTGAAGTTCCCTCAGTATCTCTCGCGAGATGACTGACAACATATATGATACCAAGATAAGAATTATCTTATCATCAATGACACTTTATATCGTCGAGGAATAGACAATATCTTGCATCGTTTTTTAATTCACGATTGCCATACTGGGTGTTATAGTGAGAAAACCCCTCTACGGACTACACCAAGGGTCTAAAGTGCAGGCAGAGAAAACTGTCTAAAGTCTCCTACTTTTAATCACTATCCCAACATTACCCCATAATCATACGTAAAAGACAAGAGAGAGGAATCCGGTAGGCCTACCTTAAACTCTGCGTCCGGTGTTGATCCCTTTGTGCTTGGTTGTTTCTTGACTGTAAATATCCTCCCAAGGCTGACCTACATTCATCGAAAGACAAACAAGAAACTACAAGCATGAATTATGCGTATGGATTAGTGGGTTAAACATCATAAAAAATAAATGTAAACAAATCATATAAGTTTAAGACGTCATTTGGCAAGACGAAAAAAGTACTTCTTTATATTAATCTCACAAGAAGTCACTTACAACATGAGACCGACACTGCTCCTAGAACTTGGTCCTGGGATCCTCTTCACCATGCACCAACTGCTTCCACGTCTTCTTCTCCTCTTCAATTTTCTTTCAGGGAAATGGTAAAGGGATTTGCAATTGGGGCAAAGGGGGATTGATAAAATGGGCATAGTTTCTTTGCTCTCCTTCTTCTTTCTGGAATGAGACCCCAACCCCTTCTTTTATAGGCCAAAAGGGATAGTAAAGTTTGGGGTGAATAGCTATGGGTAGTCAAATGGTTAAGTAACAGCCTAGAAACCAGTATCCTATGCAATTTTCCACGTTTCACGATATTCTGTGAGTGTACATGGGCTGTAATGGGTCAACAGGCATATGTACATGGGCAGTAATGCTGCAGGGTGCATACAACTTTGAAGCAATGGTTTTTTTAAGAGCTTGTTCAGTGATGGATTGGAAAAGATAGAAATTTAGATGGCCTGATGCCAGGTATGCATGTCTGCCGCAATTTAGGGTTATAACAGTGGGGCTTATGTGGTCATCTATCTGGGCTTGCGAAAACCCAAAAAACATTTGTGAGGCAATTATTTTTGGCCCTCTATCTTTAAATATTGCGTTTAAGTGGTTAAGAAGTGTCACCCCTATCAGGTGTTCACTCGGAAAATGCACTCGCATCCAACCCCTCTCCATCCAGTCATTACTATCAGTCCCTTCACGAAGTGGGGAGTGGACATTGTGGATTACAACCCAACTATGGTTGGGGGGAATAATAACATTATCATGGCCATAGACTAATTTAGTAAGTGAGTTGAGGCCATACCTACAATTAAATCTGATGGGAATACTGTCGCCTTCTTCGTATTCAATCAAATTATCACTAGGTTCAAAATCCCGGAATGAGATTGTCACAGATCATGGAAGTGGCTTTCATAATGAAATGATGGAAGAGATAGCATCCAAAGCTAGGGTTTAAACATGGTCATTCTTCCCCTTAATACCCCCAGGAAAATGGATAGGTAGAGGTCATAAACAAGTCTCTCAAGACCATTTTGCATAAAACTATCAGCCAGAGCAAACTTGACTGACATATCATACTATATCCTACACTTTGGGCATACTGAACCTCGGTCAAGACTTCCACCGGATTTTATCCTTTATAGTTAGTACATGGTGTGGAGTTGATCTTACCTATTGAATGTGAAATCCCTTCTCTTAGATCGATAGTTTTTCTCCTACCTGACCCTTCTGATCTCGTATGATGGCCCGTGCACCTAGAGAGCCTTGAAAAGCAGCGTCGAGATGCCTCTACAGGTATCAAAGTGAATAAAAGATGTGTCAAGGTCCAATACAATAAGTCTTTTTGTCCTCAGTTGTACACTGAGGGTGGCTTGGTCCGTTTATATGATCAAGCCAAAGAACCACTAGGGGCATGGAAGTTCAAACCCATGTGGCACGGTCCCTATATCATGCAACATGTCTTAGAAAAAGGATCCTATGAATTAGAATATTATGAGGGGAACATGTTGGCTGAGCCCAGGAATGGGATATACTTGAAAAGATATTACACTTGATCCCCAAGCTTGGGTGCAACTCTTTGTATACTAATGTAATTTAGTGTATATATCTTTTCCCTTTATTTCTTTTCTTCAACTTTCTTATCAAGTTTTCCCTTGGTTGGCAGATGTCAATAGAGTCTTTGGTCTACTTAGGATTCACAGGAGAATCTAGTCGTCATACAGGGAACTAGGATTCCATCACTTGGGTTTTGTACTCACCCAAGGGTCTACTAGTATCTTCAGGTGGCACATGCCTAGGGACATCCATGAATAATGTGGCCAAATATAGCCCTGATATAGAACTTTTACGTGATGTCATTTCACATGGTATTCTCTCTTTGGAGGTTCACCTGCATTCCCAGTTAGTAGTATGTCAGTTGAACGACAGTTATCATGTGTGACCCTATGTTACTCCGACGATTCTTATGGGTATGCCTTTTGAATGGAAGTTTGATTTTATTACTTATCATCACATACCTAAGAGTTCTAATTATGTATCTGATGCATATGCTAATTTCGTTTTAGATTGACATTTGTCACATAACTAAATCAAAGAAAATATTCTCATCAAGGTACAAATCGTAACATCAGTAAAGACGAATAACCATGTTTTTATATATATTTCAAAAAATATGATGTTTATAGTACAAAATTGGGGATAACACCCTCAATACACATATATAACCGATAATACAAAAATCATGACATCTATGCCTGTGGAGTTGGATGAGTATCATGATATAAAACTACAAAGTTTACGAGACACTACAAGAGTGACACCCAAGATCTGGGTACGCCTACCACCTACCGCTGCATAAGCTCCGACAGATCCTCCACCTGAACCATCAGAATCCTTTGCGTCAATTGAGATAGGTTTCCC
>JASDQU010255192.1:0-16070 GCA_032191745.1 Picea mariana | reverse complement strand
AGAGACAACCAGGTTGCAGCAGCTTAATGAATTGGAGGAGAAAAGACTAGATGCCATTCAGCAGACAACCATAATTCAACAACAAAGATCAAAATGGCATAACAAAAATATCAAGAACAAGCAGTTCCAAAAAGGTAATTGGGCCCTACTGTATGATTCCTGGTTCAAAGAATTTCAAGGCAAACTGCGTACAAGATCGCTTGGACCTTACGAAGTAGACATTGTTTTCCCCAATGGAACAGTAAGGCTCCTCACAATCGATGACTCCAAAACTCCATTACTTGTAAATGGTCATCAGCTCCATCTGTACCAGCACCCTATTTCCAAAGAAGATTTTAAGGCCACATGCATGGCAGATGCCCATTTCCTCTTCTTAGAGGGGGTTCCTACCCCTCATTGCAATTAATTCTTTTAATTTAATTTCTTTAGTATTAGATTAGATTTTATTTACTAATGATCCCTGTCAAGAAATTCCATGTTACAATCAATTTTTGCAGATTCTTGATCGAATCACAGGCCACTAGGAAAGGATGATCCTACTTCACAAAGAGACAAGCTTTCCCGATGCTGAAACACCACTGTTCAACACTTTTGACTTTCATCCGATGATGAAACACCATGGTTCAACACTTTTGACTTTCCTCTATTGCTGAAACACCACTGTCAGCAACTCGTTGTTTTTTCTTCATTATTTCACCATCAGCAACCCCACACCTTTTTCCCCCATCACTATTCGAAGAACTTTTACCACTTTCCCCATTACTGAAACACCACTGTCCCGAACCTTTTTCCGTTGTTGAAACACCACTGTCAACAATCTTTTACCATGCTCCCTCTTGCTGAAACACCATTTTCTTTCAGCAGTTCTTCACATTTCCTCATCGACGAAACAACATCGTCTAGCAATTGTTTTGCCCCATTTCTGTTGTTGCTGAAACACCATTGTTCAGCAATTCTTCACATTTTCTCATCACCGAAACAACACCATCCAACAATTGTTTCACCTCGGTCTTTTCTGTTGCTGAAACACTAACTTTTCAACATCATCTGTCAGCAAGCTTTTATGCTCTCATACTATAGTTCATCCTTCCAATCAGCAAATATTTGATACAATTCATCTAATAGATCAAAAGTCTCCACCACGACCACTGCAGGACTTCCATGGATAGACATGATATTTTGTTTGCAGAACGAATAAAAAGGTAAGGTGAGGTATGTAAATTTTATGTAATACAGTTAAGCTATAGTTAATGAGAATATTCTAAATCATTATGACCACTCGAGTGCAATCATTATTAGTCGCACTTGATGGGAGGGGAGGACACATCAAATCTTCCATACCATCATTTCACACGAATTCATCGCCGCCATTCCTATTTCACCACCCTTTCATGTATTTTACCACCATTTTGCATACCGTCGCTCGAAAAACTCACTCTGTGCAGAAGCTGTTACTCAAACTCTTTGACGCTGTATTTTACTGGGCTGGTAGCTATGGGAGGCTCTGTTATACGAAACGAACCCACCACAACAGTGTTGTTAGAACATTATCCAGTAGCTTATCAAATCTTTCAGCAGGCAAGATGGCTCAGTTATTTTCAGAGACTACAGGGGTATGATGAACAACAAGTCCTGCAATTCACTCAAAACCCTCAGGAAGACCATTCTGTTGTTCTAGGGGTCCGAATTTCAGTAACAGAAGAGGATATAGCACAGGTCTCAGGCCTCCCTACCGACGGCATTCACATGTTCAGCCATAAACATATCATTCAGAATGCCCAGCAGAATTTCTTCTTGCCAGAAGAACAAATTGAATTTAAAGGCAGGGGTGTTCAACTCAACTCATTGCTACCCCCATGGCCAGAAGTTGAAAGATTCATCAAACATTACTTAACCTGCGAAGGTCGATACCAGGTAGTTTATCAGCACAAATTTCTTCTATTATCTCATTTACGGCATAATAGACGGGTGAATATTCCTTATTATTTGTTGGGTTGTCTGAAAAATATGACGCATTACTGCAAAAAGGCCAAAGATCCCACCCTTTCACTCACCCATCACCGTCTTGTCCAACTGCTCATCCAAAGGGGTTTTTCCCAACAAAACCCCCCACTAAACAACCCACCCATAAACCCCTAAGAAGTTGCCGAAATTCCTCAAAATCTCCAGGAGCAGCAACCGCAAAACCCCCTAGACTCTCCAGAAGTACCCAATAGCCTGCCCACAGAACCAATCAGTCCAATCAATCCCCCTACCATACCAAGCCTGCCTCATACCTTACCAGAATCATCAACTCCCACCCTTCATATTCTTAGTGATGACTCTGAGCCAGATAATTCCCCCTGCCCCATCATTTAGGAAAGATCCCCACGTAAACGAAAATAAATTCCCTTCTTTCTGCCCTTCTTACAAAAGAAGCGAACAAGGGCCTCAACAAGGCCAACCATTATTTCCACTACCCTAGACCCCCAACCCATCCGACTAATACCCCGTACACCTCCAACCTCCCAAACCCTGGGATCTTTGCCTATTCCACCCACGAGCACTAAAACAAAAGAACCAGATGCCTAGGGTATTGCGACATCATCTGTTTTCAATCAGGTAGGTGAAACACAAGAACCAACTACTCATTCAGTAGATGAAACAAAAGAACCAGCTACCCATTTCATAGCTGAAACACAAGAACCAGCTACTCATTCATTAGTTGAAACACAAGAACCAGCTACCCATTCCATAGCTGAAACACAAGAACTAGCTACTCATTCAGTGGATGAAACACAAGAACCAGCCATAGCTGCCACACAAGAACCAACTACGAATGAAACACAAGAACCAGCTGCTGATATTGACATTGAGATACAGGAATCAGAGGTCCAAGGTGCTACAACACTACTCTCCTTACATCAAGAAGCTGAAACACAAGAAGCAACTGCCAATCCTGTAGCTACTCCACAAAAACCAACCAGTGTGACTGTGACTGCTACACAAGAACCAGTCACCTCTCAACCAGAACCAAAAATGGCCTCTATCTTAGAAGAAAATGAGTTTTTAAAGTCTGAACTGAAAGCATACAAGCAAGAACTAGCCAGGGAAAAGGAATCATATGAGAAGGAACTAAATGTGTACACCCCAGCTCGCACAACAACCATGTCAGAGGGGACTACAGAAAGCCTGTGTAAAGAATATATGTGTTGTCAATGTGGGGATATTTACTATCAAGCAGGCTACAAGGTAATTCAAGTCCCAGTGTTAGGAGCTCCCCCTACTCCTTCAACTTTTGTAGTCAAAAAGGAAGAACCTGTTGTTACACAAGAACTAGCTATAGCTGTTACACAAGAACCAGCTATAGATGAAACACAAGAACCAACAGGACCTCCCAAGATTAAGACTGAGCCCTACATTGTAACAAATGAAGCCCCTACTTTTGTCAACAAAGTTGTACAGACAATGCTTATGGAGGCATTTACACCTCCCAGCCAGATCAACCTCCACACTTTTGTGGAACAATCTACTCAGACCTTACCTCACCCCACTACTTGCAACGCTGAAACACAGACTCAGCCGTGGGATGAGAAAGCAGTAATATAGAAATGGAAGACAGAGTATGCTGCAACACAGGCCAAAAGCCTGCAAGAGCACAGGCAAATCTAGATAAATCATACCTACTCAAATTGGGAAGCCTTAGAGCAGACATGTCAGGAAGCTCGTGCTCTGAAGAAACAGAACAAAGAATTGAAAGGAAGATTGGTCCGGTATTTGACCTGACACAAAATCTATTGGCTAAAAGGAAACCATCTTACAACTACTCCTTGTTCCTTATGGAACTACTCACATGGTTTCAAATCAAATCAATCACAGAAGGTAAACCCCATGCAGTACTACACCCATCAAATTTTGTCAAAATTTTTATAGAAGCATCTGCTAGGGATCAACACCTCCTTTGTGAGGCGTATTTTCATAATGAGGACATCCCCGAGAACAGGAAGTTGAACCTTAATCCTCTTGTCGGGGACATCCAGATTCGGGCATTCACCTCCTTTCTCCATAATCAAATTATTTGGCAAGATGAATTCATGGATGCCAAGCATAATGAAGACAACCGCCTTCTCTAGATCAGACTAGAACCATAGAATGCAGCCACCTTTGTCACAAAATATTATCAGTTCTTAAAGAAACCAGGGATGAATGAACATGTCCAACAATTACAATCAACGATGATTCAAGATTGTCAGCACTTCATCAAATCCATAGAGATTGTTGCCCTCCAGGCAAATAACTTGTTTTAGCAGCAATCCACTGAGAAAAGACAGGAATACAATCATTTTAGCCCCACTAACCTCGAGGTAGCAATCTCCAGGGTACCTAACTACATCCAGTGTGTTCAGCAGTGTGCTGAAAGATGGATAGGGTACCGGTTTTATTTTCCTATCCTCTGGCTACCAATAGAAAGATATCAAATCCATTATAAGCTGCCTAAGAAGACAGAAACAACAGCTTGGAAAAGGTTACAACGGGTCCAAGGGTTCAGAGCACCAACGGACAGTACCTTCCACAGTTACTGCTTGAGTAACTTACACCCTCAGAGTCGGTATTCAGACTCTGATTCAGAGTGAAGTTGCCTGAGGACATGCAACACCTTGAGTTGGGGGGGATGTTAGGACCACACAATGTACCTTTTTTCCCATACTTTTTTCCACTATTACACTCTTAATCACCCACAATTAAACCCATATTATCACTTTATCTTATCATTCTAAAGGTATACAACGTCCCTTCTCATTACTATACATTTAATCTGTTTTGCATAATATTTTACATCACTCTCGTACTTAACCATTGATTAGAAATGTATAAGTGCTGAAACAGTTCAAACTGCATATTAGCCTGATGTTGAAACACAGAAGCTGTTACACAGTCCAGGGTCGATGATGCTGAAACACAGAAGCTGTTACACAGTCCATGGTCGACGATGCTGAAACACAGAAGTTGTTATACAATTCATGATCTACGATGCTGAGGAAGCTGTTACAGTCCATGGTCACGATGTTGAAACATAGAGGAAGTTGTTACACAGTCCAGAATCGACGATGTTGAAACACAAAGGAAGTCGTTACACAGTCCGCGGTCAACAGAAACTCACATAGATTGACTAAAACAACTACATCGTGAGCCAAGCACCAACCATCGCTGCTACATGAGAAGTGCTGAAACAGTCAAGAGCACAAATCCCGTGGCTGAAACAACCCGCGATTTGCGATGCCGAAACAACATGCAACAGTAGCAACAAGAAATTGTCACTCCAGCCGTAACAACAACACCTCATTCAACACTTGTAATAGCATGCTGTTGCAAGAGACTAGGAAATCCTATTCTAGTTTATAAAGTCGATCCGACTAAGAATAGGACCCAGATGTACACCTGTAATTTGTTGATCAATTGTACCAAAGGGATTCTCCTCTTTAAATAAGAGGAAATCACCATTCGAGGACATCTAGTTTTTGTACTAAGAAAGTTTCACAGAGAAGGACATACTTCATTTTCAAATTGTAATGTGATACATTGATAGATGAATAAAAGAATGTTTTGAGCATCCTTCTCTAGCCTCTTCGTCTCAGGGGAATCTTGTGAAAAGGGAGGGCCCACCTTCTTGACAAGATTCACCCGTTAGTTTTATAGTGTGTTAGTATAATTTATGTTTATGCCTTGATTAACTTTTGTTTTGTTGAAACACTACTGAACTCTATCTTGTTAAGGACTTTGTTTCATTGAATGTTACATTGTTTTCACGAAGTTCATAATCATTTTAATTAGCAAGCTTGTGTGATGAATTTATGAGGTTTGCTAATCAGAGACAAGAACTAAAGGTTCCTGCTTAATGGAAGGGATTAAGGGTTATGTTCTCTGTTAGAAGTAATCAACTTTCAATTATTTTCCCTAAGTGTACCAATCAGAGATGAGAACTAAAGGTTCCTGCTTAATAGAAGGGATTAAGGGTTATGTTCTCTGTTAGAAGTAATCTGCTTTCAATTATTTTCCGTGAGTGCACCAATCAGAGACCAGAACTAGAGGTTCCTACTTAATGGAAGGGATTAAGGGTTCTGTTCTCTGTTAGAAGTAATCAACTTTCAGTTATTTTCATAAGTGTGCTAATCAAAGACTGGGCTAAAGGTTCCTACTTAAAGGAAGGAATTAAAGGGTCCTGTTCTCTGTTAGAAGTAGTCAACTTTCAGTTATTTTCACAAGTGTGCTAATCAGAGAATGGGCTAAAGGTTCCTGCTTAAAGGAAGGAATTAAAGGGTTTTGTTCTCTGTTATAATAGTTAAGCCTTCAATACATTAATGAGTTCATGAAAGTGTGTTCATCAGAAACAAAGTGCTGAAGTTCCTGCTTGGGAATAGGGTCATGTTCTCTGGTTACAGAATAGTTGTTCTTTTCTGTTGCAGTTGTTATTTAGATTAATTATCTTTTCAATCCCTGCAATAAGTAGTTTGATTTTCTGTAACTCAATCTAGGACTTCAGTTCATTCAAGGCAAGTGTGATTAATATAGTTTCCTTTACTACAACTCTAAGTTGCTTTTGGAAATGAGCATATATAGTGCGTGGTTACCTTTGAAATAAACAGAATTCCCTGGGTTGACAATTTATGTAGCACTCGATTGTTTTAATTAATTAACAATTATAGTGACCAACACAACTAAACTAGGAACCTAAAATAAAACTAAAACACACAAATATCCCCTAGACTATCCAACATGTCCCATGCAATTCGAATGTACCTGAAAATGGTCAAAAATAGACAAGTTAGAAGGATCCTTTATTAATAAAATGATAAAAATCTAATTATATAGATTAGCTACAGAATCTTGTGATTCTGTAGCTGGTCTAAATAAGACACAGAATTGGCATTAAAATCGATTGAAAATATTTTTAAAGAATTAAATTCAATTAACATCCAATAACTATTTGAAAACGAATCATTGAAATTGAAATGGTTATGCCATTCGAAATCAAACAGGATCAAGATCAATCAAAACATCATAGAGATACACATACTATGTTTCTTTTGTTACCACAAAATCGAACGAACAGAATCATAATTAACAGTTGTGAAATCGTTTGATGTCAACTTGAAACCGATATAATCAAAGCAAATCGTAGGCAATTGTTATGCTGCCTTATCAATAGAAGATATGATCGAATCCAACAAGATCATTTTCAAATCGTCATAACTGTAATGACATAGCAAACGATTGATGCCGCGAGTGGATCAACTCAAGTTGGCGCGAAAATCAATTCAAATGAAATCATAATAGGATCAATTAATTGGTAACAGAATTGTAAGAATTATCTGATCGTTTGTTATTGCAAATTGGGCAAACAAGATCGATTGACTTTGATTAAAATCGTTCCATTCAAACGAATTATAACCGGATTTGGTAGAGATAACCTAGGTCGGCCAATTCGTTTTGCAAATTTAAAATCAAACAGATCAGCAATTATAATCCAAATCCAACTCATAAAACAACCTTGCCATCTCAAGATATGGGATAATCCAATCAGAATAAGAGTGTGAAGAGTTAAGGTTTTAACATAATTTTTACGAATCAAAACCATTCCACGATTCAGGCGCATTTGCACAGGCTTAGATGAGAGCATTTTTTTCATGCGAAACAGAGTAGTTCTTTCCAAATTGAAACCGAACAGAGTTGTATTCCTGTTCTTAGAATATTACGTGACACAACATATTACAAGATTGTAACAACCAAACTCATTGAAATCGTTTGCCAATCACAACATATGAACCATAACGAAATCAAATCCAAACATGGTCGTATTCTAAATTGATCATGAAAACTTCTTGTTTTGAGTGGATACGAAACAAATCCAAAAACAAAACATGAATTTCGTTAACTCTATCAGACAAACGAACAAATCAAATCCAAACGAAGACCATTCAAATCCAATAAAAATATGTCAATGGCTAAACTGGGGATGATCAACTCATGTATCTAAAACGAAATTCCATTTATTTTTATCAAAGAGAAAATCATACAGGATGAACACGTTATGACAGAGCCATTTCAAACTATAAACAGAGCTATTCGAAGACAAAATTCCAATCACTATGTTAATCCTGGTCATTCACAAAACTAAAACGATATCAAAATCCATAACTGTATGGCGAGCAAACAACTTGATCATGACAATTTAGAGTTGACAACGGCTGTGGTTGATTCAACATTCTTGAAAACAATAGAGCCAATTGTCTTCTGCATCCTATCAGTTGCTTGGAGCTTGTCTCTTTGGTTGGTCAACACTGCAACTTGACTTTCCAACGATTAGATTTTCGATTGGAGTATGGGAACGCTGATGTAGTATCGTTCCAACCACAAATCACATTGGTCACAGGAAGGTTGTGTGGGATTTAAAAATGCATGTGAGGGCTTGGTCACATTGCCAAGGGTTTCGTTAGGGAGTTTAATACCAGGGTAGCTAGGATTATTCTTTAGGAAAGGGGGAAGATTCGTCACGAAATCATAAGGTGGCTCGGGGCATAAACCCTGTGAGTAAGGGTACTCACTGGTTAGGAAACTTTCTATGTCAGAGTCTGAATCCTCACTAAGGATTATAGGCTTCTGCTCAACTGAGGGTTTAGGTTTGGTCCTAGCCATTCTCGAAATAAGCCGAGCGTTCTTTTTACCCTTGGTATTAGTGGTAGGGTTTGCTTTATCATTTTTGCTTACAGGCCTTTTAACAGTCTCAAAGTTCTTAGTTCCAACATATGGTAGGGCACAGGTGGCTGGACCTTTGTTTCAGTCACCACAGGCTTGTCAACTTGGACAGGGTCTGTGTTATCAAAACCATTTCGAGCGATGAAAACTCCCCAGCTATCACCATGTAAACTCAAGTGATAAACAATGATAAGTTTAATAAGTCCATGGTGGAATAGGCTACTGTCATCTTTCTCCTTTTTAAACCTTTTTGACATTTTATATAGGCTACGGTAGAAGTAGAAAGGCATATTCAACGAGTATCCCATAAAATTCATTAACAAATGCAGGCGGTAGAGAAAAACGAGTCCATATCGACCTTCACAGGTCACAAATTTCTTGACTATTATCAAAAGGTCGTGCCATCATGGTTTAAGCAAGGATATGGGCATACCTCTATCACAAGATGTGACTTTGCATGAGAGGAACAGTAGTGGCCATGGCACCTCCTCGACCTTATAATTTTTGAACCAATGCTAGCCTGAGGATGGTAACCCTGTAGCAGAACTGATAAATTCCTCATTGATTTCCAATTGGATGTCACCCACCTTGGCTCTACAGCTATCAAAATTCAGGGCGAACTGTTGTGCCACAACTAGATTAAAACCCTCAAATTGTTGTACAAAGGTAAGCCACCCGTTATCCTCCAAGTCTTTTTGGGCATTGTCAAATAATAGCAAGGCTTGGTTGTTGTTTGGCTCGATTCGCACGACTGGTGCCATGGAGCCGAGCACACGGTAATTCCATGGTTTGGATCATAGCACACGCAAGAGGAAAATGCACAAAGGGTTATCCGAGCTAACAGAGGGGAACGAGGATAAGGGATAAGCATTAATGGCAGCATGCGAAGGTGGTGGAGTTATTCACTGGCCATGCATAATAGTCATTGTTAATTTACAACCGCCGAAGTATAGTTGTTCTACCCACCATAGCATAGTTCAACAATCATGTCACTTGGCCGACCAATGAAACCATTGTTAAGTGTATAAACCAATGCACGCAATCAACGTTATGCTATAGTTTTAAACCATCAACATACAATTTGAAACCAATAGAAAATATTTAACCATGCGCCAATGCATTGTAACAACTCATATCAAGAGTTTAACCAATGTGCCAATGGGTCTTCATATAATCAACATACCAATAGTTATGAAAAAACGAACATAGGCATCATATAAAAAGATATATATGAAGGATTTGACCATGACCCCTATGTATTTTTATGAAACTAATAGTCAAGTAGGTCAAATAAAAATGCCAATGCATTACAAACTTAATGATACAAAGTCACAATCAATCGAAGCATAGATGCAAATCAAAAGATCTTGCCAACTATGTAATGATAAGTGAAAAGTAAGCTTAGTAGGCACGTTGACAAGATAATGACAGTTCAACAATGATTTTAATGCGACTTCGAAAGACTAATTTTTCACGCTTATAGTCGTGAAAACAAAACGAAGGTAGATGTGCAAGTAGGCGCAAAGAATAAAAGTGTCATTATTTGAAAATTGCGACGAAAAATTGATGTTTGTAAAACATTGGTGTATGCAGCTTATAAGACAATGTAAAAAAGTGAATTGGCTGCCAACACGATGTCAGGATATGTGTGTCACATTGCAACGCGAGGAAATATTTTCCATATTGCAATGACAGGGTGATGTGGGACACAGTGCGACATTTATTTATGTATTTCACATTGTGACATGTACTTATGTTTGTCTTATTGTGACACTACCATCCACATTCTGACGACATGCCTATTTTCGTCATATTAAGACGTTACCTTGTTTCGTAGATTGCAATCTTACTATGTTCATAACATTGCGACGTTACTATGTTTGTCATATTGCAACACTATATTTTCATCACATTGCAATGTTATTTGTTCCTCACAGTGCAACTTTACTATGTTTGGTAGATTTCAATGTTACTATGTTCAACACATTGCGACATTTGGACATTTTTGTCACATTGCGACATTGCAATAAGTGTGTCACAATGCAACATTAGGAAATTTTCATTGCATTGTGACGATCAGATGATGTGCGACACAATGCGACGACATGCCTATCCAAATCCATATATGTTCCACACATTGCAACGTTTGGAAATGTTTGTTACATTATGATGTTTGCATATCTTCTTCACATTTCAACATTTGGAAGTGTTTGTCACATTGTGACATGAGGATATGTACATCACATTGCAATGCGAGGAAATGTTCATCATATTGCAATGACAGGGCTATGTGGGACACATTGCAACCTCTATTTATGTATGTTGCATTGTGACACTGATATCCACATAGCGACGACATGCCTATGTTCGTCACATTGCAACATTACTATCTTTGGTAGATTGCAATGTTACTATGTTCATCGCATTGAGACTTTAATATGTTCATCAGATTTCAACGTTATATGTTCATCACATTTTCACGTTAATATGGTTGGTAGATTGAAGAGTTAATTTGTTCGACACATTGCGATGTTTAGAATTGTTTGTCACATTGCAACATTAGAATAAGTGCGTCACATCGCAACATGAGGAAATGTTCATAACATTTCACTGATAGGATGATGTGCATTGGAGTGCAATGTATGTTTATGTTACGATGACATGCCTATGTTCATCATGTTATGACGTCAATTTATGTCCATCACATTGCAACTTTATTATGTTCGTTAGATTGCAATGTTGCTATGTTCAGAAAGATAACATAAAAATAGAGTATGTATATAATATAATTATAAAAGGATAAAAAACATGACATGATACACATGTGTACTATAAACTATCAAAATAATAAACTATGTGTACTATAAACTATCAAAATAATTCTATAAACTATGTCTTTACTTGCATTGTTCATAACATTTTTAACATTTCTTCCATAATCCAAATACACAAATGCCTTAGAAATACAAATTGTAAATAAATTCACATATTTAAATATTAGTTTTGGAATTAAAACTCGAGTAAAAATAGAGACAGATTTAGAACTAAATTCATTGAACGTTGATAGTTGCAACACTCTTCGTATATGTATATATAACCACAAGAAACATAATTGTTATTCACTGCTTATAGGTTGCATGTATGTCATGTAACCACAAGAAACATAAATGTTATCCCGCTGATAGGTTGCATGTATGTCATGAACAAGACCCACCAACCAAATTAGAATGATAACGAGAGACAAACTCAACATTCTTTAACGATGTATGCAACATGTAATAGAGACATGATATTTGTATCAAGCATAGTAGATTTGCAGTAATGCATTAATCTCATATCCAAGCGTATACAATGTTTTCCAATTCATTCCAGCCATATATAATTTTGAGAAAAAACCCAACATCATTTTGAATGTCTGAAGCTACAATCATAGAGTTAAACGATTCGAGACATTCTCTCCTTTTGTTCATATATTAAAAATACAATGTCGAACATATATCCATATATCTATAATCACTTACAATCTATAAATATATTTTTTTAAGATAGCATAGCTTATACAGACTTGAGGCCATACAAGAGGCTGAACATATATTCTATTCATAGCTTCATTCACAGACCACTCATAACTATTACGCTAATGGAAATGAGTTCAAGGAGATAGGCTTATGGTGATAGTGTCTCGCGATGACATGTGAAATACCAAGTGAAGTTCTTCTCATAGCATGGTCATGAAATATTGCAAATAAAACCATATGACAATGCGAACAAACCAAACAAAGTGACAAAGATGGATTTGAAAAAACAAATCAAACCAACACACAAACATTGTGAATGATTATCCATCTGTATGTAGGTTGTTACCTTGCAAGTGAAGCGTCGATATTTAGTTCCATTTTCTAGCTGGTCGACAGATTACCAAAGCCATTGCCAGGTTTGAGGGACAGAAGCTTTCGTCTTCCATAGAAATACGAGGAAAAATCTTGAGTAGAGCTTTGGATCCAAACAAAACCACAAAGAAATGATTGTGATCCAAATCAAAATCGATTTCAATAACCATAAGTTGACCAAGTGGTGGTTTTGCATCTGAAAATGAATGTTGGTAATATTGAATTGAAATTAGCATAATATCTTGTTAAGTATAATATCCATTCCAACACATATACCATCAATATTCACCTACTATACTTAATGTGATCAACGTTGGGTCGATTCCACTGTATCATGTATCAAAACGCGAGCTCGAATTTAAGTTGGATACACAACGTGTTGGGTGGTATATTTGTGGTACATGAAGTAACCACGAATCTTCATACGTGTATTATATATTCTTTTCTCAACAACATAACCATGTCAACGATATACCATTGCAATCCTTAATAAAACATGGTGTATAACATATCATTCCATGTGGGTTTCGGTATGATATCCAATGATTTTTTATATTGTTTATAAAACCAATATAGCACCAAATCATAAAAAATATTTAGAATTCATGAAGTCCACCACAGTATGTTTATCAAGGAAATGTACACAACACTAATACCAATATCAATATGGTTCATCTCCAAACTCATATGTTTTTCTTATTTTATGTATTCATTTCATTTACATCATATTCTTATTTTATGTATTCTTTTCACTTGCATCATATAACCAAAAATTGAGTCAATCTTCAATGTAAACACTATTTTCCTAGAAAAATCTCCCTTTTTTGCTTTGTTTGTAAAAATAATACATGTATATCAAGGAAATTAAATAGTGAAAAATGCTTGCGAGAGTAAAGTTGAGATCAAGAAAATGAAAGATAGTATTTTACAATACTTTATAGAATCTGATCATAGTTCCATTAAAAGAATCAAATTCTTCACTACTTGGTTGTGCAATGAGTGCTTGAAATTATTCTCGGTAGAGGGAATTGGTTTCAATATCAAGTTCTTTACTACTTGGGTGTGTAATGGATAAGGAAAATTTCAAAATTAAAACAATTTGTTTTAAATTTAAAGAGAAATATTTGTACAAAAAGGGAATGGAATCTCAAATTCCAAACGGTAGTTTGGTAGCATCTTCTAGAGAAGGAAAAGAGAAAATAATAATGTGAGAAAATAATGCAACCTAAAGAGGACACTTATATCTATAAACATATTGCAAATGAACTAGGTTAGTAGAATATGGACTCAATTCCTTTACTTTCAAGTAAGGAGGGTTCTCAAAATTGTGGCTTGGAGAATTGGCCAGATCTCTGGTGTATAAAATTTCCACATGGCCTATAAATTTTGGGATTGAAGGAGGACTAAGTATGACAGGTGATGCAGGAGCATCGCCAGCACATCAAGCGATCCAGCACATCAAGCGGAGGACAGCTGGATGAGCCAACACACATTTTGAAATGCTTTGAAATTGATGCGTGATCTTAAATGAGTCATTTAAGAAGGAGTGCCTTTGTATATTGTAATGGACCTTGAGCCTTTAAGCTCTCGTCCTTAGGTAGATAGTCGGCATTTAATTTCATTAATGCTGGTAGATAGGAATTTAATTGTAGATTTGATAGCTTTAGAGTCTAAGAGGGAAATGGATATAGACACCCTCATTGTATCATTGTAATATTATTTAGAAGGAAGAGAAGAGCAAGCAGAGAATTGTATGAAGAACACCCATGTACAGGAATTTGAATTAATAGAAGAAATCTTTGATTCAATCTCATGGTTATGTGTTATTTCTCTGTGTATTGATGATTATGCTCATGGATGTTTTCTTCCTGTCATGCATTTGCTTTTATATGTTGTGTATGTGATTTCATGATTGAATTAAGTCTGAAAGGGTGAGTGAATGAGTTTCAATTGTTTCTCTATTTTGAGCCAGAGAATTCTTGCAAGGAGTGCAGTCGAATCGTCCACAAGGAGTGCATTGATAGAGGGCTTCAGATAGAGATAACTTTTGTTCTAAGTTTCTAGAAGTGCAGGTTTGGCACCAGAGCCATGCAAGGCATGCGCAGGCTAGACGAAGTCTCAGAATTGCGATTCTGAGCAAAGGGAATTAAGACTACTGTTGAAGATTTTCCGCAAGGAGTGCGTGAAAGAGTTTCCTGAAGGGACTCGAAATTTGTGAGAAAAGCTCAAGAAGGATAGGCCTTCGAGTTTGTCAAAGGAAGGTACAGACAAAGGCGTGCCTGAAAGGCTGACAAGAAACATCGCAAGGTTGTGAGCAAGTGGACGAGTGTTGAAGAAGGACATTTTGTCACTTCATGGATTACACAAAGGAAGAACGGATAGTCAAAATCCTATGAGGTGATTTCGAAAAGTTCCGAGGGACGTTGGATTTGGCAGAACTGCGAGGAGGTTACGGTGAGAACGTCAGAGGGTTGGAACTCAAGAGGAGCGTAATCGTTGATTCGTGCCACAGGAGCTGTCATATCTACACGTAGAATCGTGTATCGGGGACTCGCAAGGTGAAGTTCCAAAAGTTCACAACAAGGATTGCGATATCGCAAGGTGCGATATTCTGACATGATCAGAACCGCCCATCGTGAGGGACACATGTCAGGAGACTCCAATGATTCGGGGTTCATCATATTGGAGTTTTCGAAGGTAAGCAACTCTCGTAACTTGAAATTGTGAGTCGTGATATCACGACGAGAGAGTTGCATGGGGCCATAGTGGGAGCTAGTGGAGTACAGGTGGCATCATATCGACGTATCGGGGGTTCGTGAGTAGAAGCCTCAAATTTGTGTATCAAGAGTTACGATACCGCGATACGCGATATCCCGATGGTGACATAGCAATGTGGGACCAAGAGAGTGAGTGGAGGACAGGTGGTATAAGTCATTGGGGTTTCGTAGCGAGAAGCATGGAGACATTGGTGTTCGGACTCATGATCCCGCGAAGTCCGATATCCCGATAGAAGTGACGGGGAGTTGAAGAGACAGCTCACGCGTGTGTCGGAGTTTCGGCATATCGCGAGCCGAGAGTCGGTAAAGTAAAGTGTTTGATACCGCGAGCTGCTAAACCGTGATAAGGACAGAAGTCCCGATAAGGTAAATAAAAGTCAACGTTGACTAGAGCCATCAGGCATCAGGGATTTAAGAACCCAATGATCAACAAAGAGCTTGCAAAACTGCGAGTTTCGATCCTTCAATAATTCAAGGAAGAGAGGATCGCGCCGAGGTGAATATGTGGGTGCAGATTTCCCGATAAGGGAATAGAGGAACCTCTGATTTCTTCGGGCTGAGGAAGAAGAGAAGATCCTGTGAGAGCGGATGTGCCAGTGAGGGTGCGACTGCGCCAAGTGGTATCAGAGTGGGAATTCTTTGCTTTCTATAGCAGAGAAGGAGAATACAC
>JASDQU010255191.1:4243-14533 GCA_032191745.1 Picea mariana | reverse complement strand
AATATACAAATATTAATAGTTATTTAATAAAGCTTATTTATATAATCTATAAGATAGACCTATTATGTCATGAACATCAAGTGAACTTAAAGTGACCATCGCAAATTTAATTATTTAGTGTGAATTTAGAGTGATTTTCGTGAACTTGAAGTTCGCCACGACAATCAAGAATTTAGTGCGGAATGATTGCTCAACATTTAGTAAGGAGTATGATGTCGAGAGTAATGTTGAGATAAGATCAAGAGCAGAACCGAAGGATATCAATTTGCAAAAATAACCATTTGTTCATGTACGAAAAAATATCGTTTCACTAGTGGACAAACAATGAAATTTAATCATGGAACAAAATATAAGAATTCATCGAGTATGTATAAGCTAAAATTTTCAGAAGGTTTATTTTATTTTATTTACCATCTCAATAATATCCAATCCACATAAACCCCATACACAGTAAGACATAATTTATACATATAATCAATGTTATCCAATATCGAGAGGTTCTTCCATACGTTCAAGTATACAATTTAACATTAAATCCCTAACATAATTTTCTTCACTGCACTATTCACAAAACAACGATTTACATAATGAATATCGAGTGTCATTCTTATAGTAATTCTGGTCGATATATTTTGACAAACCTAAATATACAACATCGAATATAATCAACATCAATTTATATACTATATAAAATTTGAACAATATCTGGAGACTATTCTAGTACCATGAGAGTTCTTCCTAATCAGTAAAACAACAAAGTTTAAATACTGTAACCCAAAGTGTGATAATATGCAGAAATGATCTTCAAGTTCAAGACTTGTGCACATCCTCTTTGCTTCTTTCTGTTAATCCAACGACTTCACCAGTAACTCCCGGCCAATGCTAGGGGTACTCTTCTTCCCCCTTAGCCCCCCGAGTTGCAAATGAGTCACACACTAGAAAACTATATCTCAAGCTTGCCCTCGTAAAGAGAGGCTTCCACCTCTATGCAAAGCTTGCAACCCAACTCACACAAGTAAACCAATCATATTTAAATTTGACAACATTTTAGTCATCCAACAATAGCTTCCCTTTTCTCCTACCTCTCCATTCTTTTTATAATAATTTTCAGCTTGACACTTGTCATTTCATGCATAATTTGGTAATTTTTAATAATTAACTAAGAGATTATTCACCCCCAACACATGTCACACTTTCCCCAAGTTGCACATGTTTTAATTCTTTTTAATTTAAATAAATTTGAATTTTTCCTCACCTCCTCAATTAGTTCCTAGATTTTCTCCTAGTTGTCCCTTAGTTCTCCAATTTCTCTTTTATTGTGTCTCCTAACTAATTTACAGTTGGAGTTTGATTAGGACTCTTCTCTTAGTTAGGCTTTGAAGTCTAGATTGACTTAGGATTCTAACTCTACGTTGGAAACCCACTCTCTCATGAAATAATTCCTTTTAATTAACAAATCCTTTTATTAATTTCATGCACACATAATGCACATGTATTTTAATTTTTATTCTTATTCTCCCTTTACTAGTTTTTATTAGTCTGAATTTCCTTTAACTCATTTCTGTCACTTGTTTAGGCATATACATTTAGACTTTGTTTTTTATTATGTTCCCATTCATAAATTAATATAATTTATATAAATTCATATCCTCTTTTCTAGCAGTTCTAAGTATTTATTTTATTCGCCAAGGTCTTCTAGATTTTTACTAAGACCTTAATTTATTCATGTGACATGCCCTTAAAGACGTACCTACGTGCTCCAAGGGTGCCACTCTCCATTTGAATTAGTTTGGAAGTTGCATGATGTTTGGAGTCAATACTCCACTTGTCGACCTTGTGTGAGAATAAGGGCTTACTCAGAATAAGGAATCTGCCTTATTGTATGCCCATCAGAAATCCTCGTGAGCGACTGTCCCATTCTTCCCTCACAACATCGTGTACCTCTGGAGAACAAGGTAATTGTTAACCTTCAGTTCAGGTCACGACGAAATTTCTAGTAGGTTGTGACAGGGACGATGCCACGCCTCTCCCTCATCTATATGATATATGTGCATGACCCCTTTACTCCATATGTGAGTCGGATTAACAAGGATCACCATGCATTCATCCACATACAAAGATAATATTAATAACTCTTATACATTAAATCAATAAATTAAATCATCATAATACATGAGTAATAAAACAAGGCTCATAATCAAAGTCAATAGCCACTCCCTGACTCAATCCAGAGTCCAAGGAATTATTTTGATGCCATCTACATCCTCATCATGTCATGTTTCCTATACACTCATGAAACCTCATCATAATACCTATCAATGCTATACATCCATATTAATAACATATCAAAATTTCAATATTCAATCATAGCATAAACTCATAAACCAAATCAGATAATCATAATGTACCATGTTTAGCCAGATCACTTGCACACAAGTGTCCTCAAAGAGTAATCAGTGTTATGAAAATGTGGTCAATGGGATTGGATGTTACAGTAGAGTCTAAACCATAAGGTGCAAGCACATTTGGGCCTTAGGATTTAGACTTTGAGGAGAAGGAATTCTAGGGTGCAAGCACTTTTGGGCCCTAGAAATCATTTCTCCTTTCTTGTAGCTTCAACTAGGTCAAAGATCAATTGTCTAGGGATAAAATTCTAAAGTGCTAGCACTTTAGGGATTTAGGCTTCTAATCTAGCAAGGACATATTCACAAATTTTGGAAAAATAAAAATTTATGAGAGGAAGAAGCACTTATGTTGCTCTCTTAAGGTTTCATAAACAATAATTCTTGCAACAAAATAACAATTTCACCATAAACATCAACAATATAACATATAATTGTAGAAATTTACTTACCTCATCCAAGAAACCATGAGCATTTAACTCTAATTTCATAAATATCCATCCAAAATTAGAAAACCACCCACAAGATATCCATTCCAAGCATAGTGCATGAGAGAGAAAGACCAATAACCCCTAAGGGGCTGAAAATTTCAGAAGTAGCTCTCACAATGGTGAGGAAAAGATGATGATAAAATGAAAGTGAGGGTTATCCTTTTTATACGAGGTTATCCTAGCATATTTGTCCACATAAAATGTCAACATCAAAATTGAAGTGGGGTCGACCCCTCATTTTCCCTTTACAAAATGTAATAAATGAAATATACACAATGAGCCAAGTGTGTGAGATGTCAAGCCTCCTTAGGGAAGGAGAGGTCCTACAAAGGCCACATGGAACTGATATGGAGTGGATTGGGGGGAAATAATGTCTTTCCCCACTCAAAATCATGCCAACCATCATTAGTACCCTATGTGTCCACCAAACCCTAGTTGCATCAAACCCTAGAAGATGACGTCATCATCAAAATAGTGCCAACGTCCACAATCTAAGTGTTTTGTCCAGGATGGAGGGAGTTGCATCTCATATCTTCAAGGTATATGGTTGTCTGTTGTTGCAACATCCCTAATCTAGTGGGTAGATAAGATCTAAAGTACTTTTCCCTGCTAGTGGGATTCAAGCCCATATGTGTGCCATGATGGTTGAATCTGCTCATACCAAGACCATCTGTCCATCATCCAAGGTTCCAAGGATGTGACAGTTGATATATGAGGGTGGCGGGTCATTGGATGACACACTGCTCTCCATCACACGTGATAAGGTCCTAGAATAAAGGCACAACATCCTGGGTACAAGTCCAGGACATCCCTCAAAGAACCATGTCAGGGCCATCCAAAACAAAACAAAGTATAAGACAAGGTTAGCCAAAGTTCATAAGAAACATTAGTCCTTATGATAAATCCATTAACCTACCTACATGGATCTTGTTAACATTCTTTTGTGTTGTTCATTATGAAAAAATATGTGTGCATTGTAATTTCAAGTATGTAAGAGGAACTTGTTATGCCGTGCTTAGTTGAATATGTTATGTAACCTGGAAATACACTAGTATCAAAGATGATTTATTTATTAAGGTTGGGAAAATTTATTATAGTGCATGACACTTGGTAGGCCTATCGTGGAAAGGATTGGGGTTTCTACAAAAATCACATACAACTATTTCTCCTTTCCAACATGGTATTGGAGCTTAGTTTGATATGATCCTGGAATTTTGTAGATCTATATCAAAGTAAAGGTATTTTGGAGATTATTAAGAAAGGACGAGAATGACATTGACTTCTTCAAGCATTCCCTTGCCAAACATAAAGTTGGATGAAAAAAATTACTCTATTTGCAAATTCCAAATAGATAATTTGTTTGTGAAGAAAACATGATTGAATATTACAAAAGATAAAGAACTACATCCTATTTATACTATTTCTTTAGTGAGTTTTGAGGTCTGTTATGAAGACACA
This sequence comes from Picea mariana, assembly GCA_032191745.1. Taxonomy (NCBI): domain Eukaryota; kingdom Viridiplantae; phylum Streptophyta; class Pinopsida; order Pinales; family Pinaceae; genus Picea; species Picea mariana. The sequence continues at coordinate 10,182 of JASDQU010255191.1, read as the reverse complement.
CAATATATCATAAAATCTACTTCAAAATATCATATCATTCCTAAAATTGACTACCTAAAGGGTTCACATACTATATGGATGAAAATGAAAAATATGTATGACACCTTGAAAAAATTGAAGCTCGGTGAGAATGAGACCATCGTTGATTATGTGATCCAAAAACAAGATGTGAGAGACCAACTAGTTTTTGTTGGTGAAACAATGGACCTAAAGGACTTAGTTTCTTTGGTAATCAATGGGTTGATAGAAGCATTTCAACCTTTTGTATCTAATTTAAATGGTTTAGGGAGAAATCAAATAATATCAATTGACGACATTGGAGGTATGTTAATTCAAGAATAACATTGCTTGAATATATTTAGAGGTAGAAGTTTTGATCAAGCACTTACTGTGAAGACATTGAAGAAGAAAGGTCAAGGTAAGAAATTTAAGAATATGAATTTTGATGAACAAAATTCATAGAATGTTGAGAAATATTGGAGAAATAATGTTATGTTTTATTGTTATAACAAATAAGGACATTATGTATGAGGCTAATACAATAAGAAGTGTGATAAAAATGAGAAGCATTAGCCTAGTGGGTTAGCTCAAGTGGTTGAATGTCGTGAATTACAAGCATGAGGTCATGGGGTCAAGTCTCTAATATGGATTCCTTTGTGAATATTTTGGGCATAACTCTATGTCCCTACTAGGTTAGGTTTTCAAAATTGGAACTAAATGGTTTACCTTGAGTACCATCCCGAAAATGAGGGGAAGTGTTTAACGGGTTTCCTCGGGATGTGCATTTCTTCGAAAAAAAAAGAAATAAAAGAGAAGCATTCATCTAATGTGACAAGGAAGAAGAACTTAGATGAGAATATTAATAAAGGTGCACCGATCACATTGCTTGTTATGATTGAGATTTTCAAATATGCTTGGTACATTGATTCCAGTGAGACCAGATGTTGTAGCATCTTTTTACACCTCAGTAGTTGAGATGCATTTGATTGGTCATTATCCCTTCATATCCCCTTTTTTGCTGCGTAATCTCTCCTAAAACTCTTTCAAAATGCCTTCCTTGCAATCCACTCACTACTTTTGCTCAGTAAAGGTGAGAGTACTTGCCCTTTTCCTTCAAGAAAGACATGATTGCATTATAATGTACCAAAAAAATATAAAAAAACGTAAAAATTACGCACTCCTAAGAGGGGTTTACGAGAAAACTATCTCTATAACTCCCTAAAACCCATAGAAAAATGGTTTCAACCATATTGAAATGGTAAAAAGAGACCTAAAGTAAGGATGGAGGTACAAGAACTATTGTAATGAAAGAGTAATCATCTAGCCCCAAGTAGACAAGCCATTGTATTTATGAGGTTTTAATGACCTGCATTTCTCAAGAAACCCCTGCTTCCCAAAGTTCATTTCCCATTCACATTAGTAGGGCATAAAATCCCTTGATATTCCTCATATTAACGAGGATAAGAATGTTAAAGGTGTTGTGGTTCTGAGTGGCCCATGATTGGAGGAATCTAGATGATGGTTACAGACAGTGTCGAAAACATAATTAAGTACATAATTTTGTATTGTTGTTCTTAATAATAAAATCAAGATCTCTCTTCTTTACCTCCCCTAAATTTTGAGTTGTTTATGTTGAATTCAATCTCCTTTCAGTATTCATCCAATGAACTAATTTGCATGATTAAGTTGGTTAAAGTAGTTATTTTGTATTCATTTTCATTTTTCCCAATAGTCTTGAGGAAGGTTTCCTTTTTCTGTGTGTGTAGGTTTGCAATTTGAAGTAAGAGCTAACACAGTTGGAGGAAGGACAATTGATAAGGATCGTCTCCAATCAACCATCAGAATTGGGTAAGACCTCTTATAACTACCTGCTAGTTATTGAAATAATATCTTAGAATATTTTTAGGAAGGATTAACATTGTTCATTGAATTTTCTCTATTATAGTTAGCCCTAGATATAAGAAGGTTTATTTTCATAATAAATTTGGTGACTCCGCTGGGGATAACTCCTATAGTTATTCTCAACAAGGTTTTCTTAGTTTCTTTATTATCTTAGGTTTAGATTGTTTCTGTAAGCTTTTAGTCAGTATTGCTTGCTTGTAGTCTCATAGGTCAATCTGTAAGAGTTTCTTGAGAATTTTGTCCTCTTAAAGGACACACTCGCTTATTTCCTTTAATGATATAGAAAGAACTTGTAATTTTCCCTAAGGAAAGACGTGAATACGCACTTGTTGCCTTCACATAAGGCATGGGTTCATCCTTGAAACGAGCTTTTCTCATTTCCATCCCTTCCCCTCTCGCCTAGTTGTTGCAACTTTGCTTGTTTTCCTTCCAGTGCCTATGTGAATTAACTTTCTAGTTGAAAAAGTGCTTTATTTCATTTAGCTTTCATCATCATCGGAAAAAGAAAAAAAAAACATTCTAGGTCGTTTTTCTTTTTCTGTTGTTTGCTTGTTTGAGGTTAGGTTGATTAGTTTCATTTTCGTTTGCTTATTTTCTTGAGTAGGGTATGATAGTTACAAGTCTTTGTAAGAAAAGGAAAAATTTGCATTAGGAGTTTGCATATTGTATTTGATTTGATTTTCAAATTTTTTCATGTTATAACTAATTGCATTGAAGAATTAGTGAAATTTGGATGCCAGTATTCTTATAAGTTATTTTAGTTTGAGTCTTCAAAACACCAACAATTGCACTTTTGTAACCTTTGAGTAATTAATAGCCATTAAAAAAACACTTAACTAAAATTAACTAGACTCTTTTCTTTCTATAAAAACTAACATTAGTCTAGGATTTAGGACCTTGAATAAGGTTGGAGAGTAAATTCTCCAAGGTCACAAAACTTGAAACTAGAGTTGATTAAAGAGTGTGAAACCCAGTAGTAGCTAGGAGTGCTTACATGAAAAGCAACTCTAACACATGTGTTATGAATGAGGTCACATTAGGGTAAGTGGAGGTGATATCTCCTCCTTCTCTTGCTTTAGTGTATGTTGGATTACTATGTGTACGAGGGTTTCCGAAGTGTCAGTTCCTCTGGGTGACAATACTTTTGGAGGCTTCGAGATTTGTTTCCCTACCCATATGTGTGATCCTAACCCACAATTGTTTCATTGGTGAATTGGATTAGGATTGTGAATTAGTGACCTTAGTGTATTTTCCTAGGATTTCACATGGGTGAATGTGAGTGGGAAGTACTTGAGGTACCTAAGGCATATTCCTAATCATTGTTTTGGCTCCTTTGGAGGGAACCCGTCTTCTCAAGGGTAATTGCAACTTAGGTGAACATTGCAAGTAAGTTACCATGACTATCTATCATTCCTTTGTTGATAAGTTTTGGGACTTAATCAACTCATATCGGTATTTGGAAGGTCCTTTGATTGGCTCTTCACTGCTTCAGACTGAGGACCTAACCAACCTAGGTTGAGCCTTGAAAGAGTGGTTTGTTTGTTGATTCTTCATAAGAATTTTATAGTTGCATTCTTCTTTGTGTAGTTGGAATTAGGTTGTTTGTGTCTTGCTGCTTTCAAATATTTGATTCAAAGTGGTTGACCAACCACTTTGCTAATTAATAAGGACTCGTGGTCTTTTACCTGAAAGTGCAGAGACACCTCCTCAAAGGTGTAGGATGAATACCAATGTTTACAAAGATCCAGTATGACAAACTCAATCAGACATGGAAAATTCAACAAGGGCAGAACCTATTCATAAGACTGTTATGGCTAAAGTTCCGAAGGATTCCAACCAAGGGACCCCTTCCCAATAGGATTCTTGTGTTTTTCCTTTCTTTGGAAATGTTGGTACCCCCTCGATGGCCACTTTGAACATTCCTAGATTGTCTATAGGACTATCGGTTTGGATGTGGACCACTCTAAATGTTCCAAATGCTTCAGAGGCTTCTCAAATAAGAACCTTATGTCAATGGAATGAAGTTGATTCTAATACTTTACCTTCTTCATCCATGAAATATACTCCTCCTTTTGCCTCATTGAGTGAAAGTTTGGCTACTAGTAACCAGAAGTTGAAAATGGATAGAAAGAGGAAGAATAAAAAGAAGAAGTGAAGACAAGGGAAAAATTTATCAACCACTGCAAGTCATGCTAGAGACATGTAAACAGCTATTGCAAGTCATGTTGGAGACATGCGACCAATTGTTGCAAGTCATGTCGGGGAAAAAATCTAGTCCCTACAAGTCATACTGGAGATATGCAACCAACCATTACGAGTCATGTTGGGGGGAAGAAACCAACCATTGCAAGTCATGCTAGGAGAAATAATATAGTCATGCTAGAAGAGTGTCCATATCCTACACATCCTCCCTACATTTTTCATAGGTATGTTCCATGCGCTTGGAACTAGTTTGATTGGTCTGTGACACTCATTTCATCCATTGTATTTTAGCATTATTTTATTCCTTTTTAGGTTTTAATAATATGAAAAAGACACAAAAAGTTAAATATGATAAAGAGAGAGAGGGGGGGGGTGAATAGTAATGATCTTTGTTTTGTTGGCAATTGTCCTGATTCATGTTCCCTTAAACAAAGCACCAAGTTTTGAGTCATTTTCTCATAAATTTGGGTTTTAGTATGACCTTACGAAATTTAACCTTGATTGTTTGAGTTTTATTACTCCTCTAGTTGGTTACTCTTTTATTCACCATGGAGTGTTCGTTGTTGCCTCTTGTGTCACATACTTATATAATTGTTCCAATTTGTGTCAAATGCTTCCCAAGTCACTATTTTGTCATGCTTATGTTCAATGGATGTTTTAGCTTGTGTTAGTCATTCCTCAAATTTCTTGACTTTTCATGTCAGCCTTCCCGATTGTCAATAAGTTCTCAAGTTCTATCTGTATATTTCTCTGTTACCCATGCTAGTGTGGAAGCTCCCCATTGAATTCTCACTAGCGAGTCATCTCTTATTGACTATGAAACATTTCTCTAAGATTTTGACCTAGAGTTGTATCCCTTTGGGATTATTTTCATCATTTGTAGGTTACCATGTGCTCAACAAATGACAAATCATCATTGGTCATTGATTGAGTGGTTTCCCATGTGTTTGACGACAAGACCTTATTCACATATAAGGATTCATGTTATACCTTGGTTTCCATTTTCCTCATTGGTGGAATTCATCACCTGTATGAATAAATTTCATTATTGATCATTGCTCAAAGGGTCTCTTATGTGTGCTATTCTATCTAGCACATGCAGGAGACATACATGGTGGTGTTCTCTTCCAAATTTTTCATCCAAGACCTTCCAAACATTTCTCCTTATGTTTCCTCATGTTGGATGATGAGGTATTCCCTAATTCCCTCCTTCCAATGGATCTTTTCCCATCGACTTTGGCTCATTTTCTCTAGGAATGAGTTTTAGAGAATTTATAGTACCTTAAGACTTTTAGTCATTAGTGGTAGGATGCCTCTCTATTGATAATGGGAATACACCAATGTCCCCTTATTAATATATTCTACAAGTGTTCGATGAAAACACATTTTTTCACATTTGTTAGAATGTACTAGGTACCATGATGCCCATTATCATTATCAATGGGTTATCTTGTGTTTGTTAATGATATACATCAATGATCAATAATCAAATGGTTTCTCCCATGTTCAACATCAACACATTTATTCACATGGTGGATATTTGTACCTTTTATGAGTGAGGATTGAAGACCTTGGGCCATAGTAGCTGTAATTTTCAAACCCGTGAAGTAAAACAATGCATACACATTCTTAAGAAAAACATAAATCAATCAATGGCTCATACACATAGTACATAGAGATTTATGCCAGAAACCCTTAACCAAGAGAAAAACAACCTTCCTTGGTGCCACACCTTTCAAATCTTCATTTTATTAATTTCACCATTCACAATACAATATATACAATATTTTAGGTATTACATAGCTACCAAAACCCTAATCCCTTAATATGGGATT
>JASDQU010255188.1:5623-16038 GCA_032191745.1 Picea mariana | reverse complement strand
GAAGGTCACAATGCATCAAAATGTCTGAAGAAGTAGAATATAGAGGGAGGAAATGAGGCCAAAACACAAGTTACCCAAGTGGATGAGTCAACGGTTGCTGGAAACAATGTGGAAGTACTTTAGCAGGAGCAGGGAGAAAAATTGATGTTTAGAAAAGTATTACTCAAGCCTAAGACAAAGACAACAAAAGAACCTTAACAAGGGAAGAAAGTTTTTAAAACTAAACCAACATTATTATTATTTGCACGATACGATCGATTATGAGATCGACCCTTCATGAACCACATATGAGCCTTTATATAATATATATCATGAACCATATATGTCAGCAAAGGAACCAAGAAGAAGAGAACCACCTATAAGATTATTTATTGTAGCATAGGGACTTTATTATTGATTAGTTACCATAGGATCAATCAGATATAGATTATATAGATACAGAGCGAGTAGCCAAGGTTTACCCAATAACTAATTGGGTTTAAGTTTTTTGAATTAATAGCATTAATAGCATAGGAAAAGCCAATGCCAGTTATTTGAGATCCTTAGTCTTTGTACGCAACTTCACTTGCATTAAACATTGCTGCTCGACCTTAAACTGGTATAAAATCCAAGATAAGTGTTGTCATTTGGTTATAGATGGTGGAAGTATGTAAAATTTAATATCCATAGAGGTAATGGAGAAGTTAAAATTAAAAAGTATTCCACATTTGAATATGTATAGAGTCTCATGGTTAAAAAGAGGACAACAGGTGACCATGACTAAGAAATGCTTGTTAAGTTTTCATATTGGAAAGTTTAGTGAGAAGGTATTGTGTGATATAGTAAAGATGGATGCCTATCACATACTACTCAGAAGACCATGGTTGTTTGACATAAAAGTTTTCCATGATGGAAGAAAGAATAATTATTAATTTTTTACGGATGGGAATCGATATAGACTGGAGCCAATGGTGTAGACTGAGTTAAGTGGTCACGATAACAAAGAAAATGATAGCATAAATATTTGTAGCAACAATCACATCATGATTTGTTCAGCTAAACAATTTCAGAGAGAGAAGAAAAATACCCATTTCTGTTTGGTGATGTAGGAGCATCAACAACCAGTGCAATAACGCACTAGGAGGTAGAAGATCCCAAGGAGAGAGAGAAGAATCAACCTTCTCATTTTGAGTTTAAATATAAAATTTAATGTAATTAAAGTTTGAAAGGATCGAGAAGGCTCGAGCCATTGTATATGTGTAAGGCTAAGTGTAAGTCACCTTTAATGGCTGACAGGTAGATGAATCTAGATCTGATTCAGACTAGATGTAAATTAAATGTAATTTAATGTAAGTAGGTGAGGAAGGCTTGAGAATCCCCTCTTTGGTAAAAATATCGATGTATTGAGATTAGAATGCGTTAGAGGGCAATATTAGAGAATGAGATAAGAGAAGCTCATGAGAAGAGAAGAGAGGAGAGGAAAGGATAACTGAGACTCCATTGCAGTCCAGTCTTGTATACATTGTAAAGAGCATTTAGATTTAATACAAGAGCAGATTTCCCTGCATGTGATTCTCTATATGTACATTCCCTGTGTATGAATGTGTGTTTTTTGAATGTTTACTGTGCATATTTATGAATACTATGAGTGTTTAATTGTTCCCTTTGTAGGAATAGATATAATTCCATTTTTGTGTGAGTTTTTGAGTGTTATAGGATCTTAAGGATAGTGCAAGGAGTGCACACCAGAGTTGTTATAAAAATCTGAGAAGCCAGCGCAAGGAGTGCGCAAGAACTCAGTCAATATTTTAGGAAGAGCGTGCCAGGTGGGCAAACTAGAACAGGTCACAAGATCATAAGGGATATTGAAAAGAGTGCACAGAGCGAGTGCAAGGAATGCACCTACACTTAGAGTAGTGTAAAATCTCAAGGAGAGGTCAGTGCAAGTGTGTACATAGTAAGCATAAGGAGTGCGTAGGTGAGTCTTTCAAGCCCAATACTCAGGAGGTAAGTGCAAGGAGTGCATGAACATTCTGTTTAAGTGTTGGTCAAGCTCAAGAGGAAGAGCGTGGTTGTCAGAAGGGCACAAGGAGGTATCTGAAGGAGAAAAGGGCTGAGCCCCTTTGAAGTAGAAGAACTCCAAGCTCAGGAGGATAATGCAAGTGTGTGCCAAAAGACAGTCTAAGTTCCAGACTATGGGAGAAGTGCAAGTCAAGCGCATGTGACTTTTACAAGTCCCAATTTTAGGAGGGAAGCGCAAGGTGTGCGCCCAAGTTCAATCCATCCAAGTGAAAGATCTCAAAGAGGAGAAATTTCTTTATTTTGAAGAGGACGAACAATATCTGTTCGGGAGAAGAAAAACTCCCTCTCAGTCGTTAGATCTAGGGAAGGTGCGTGACCGTTAAGCACCGAAGTCCTTTGGACTTCGCTACTTCAACAATTTTTCATTGTTTGTCGTAAGGGAGGAAACAACCCTGAAGATTTGAATTCCCCAAGTGAATCTATGCTGTGGATCACTGTGAGGACTGTCAGCCGTTGGATTGGATGTATGTATATATGGGCCGTCGGATCAAGCCCAAAATAGGAGGAGCGTCGTGGAGAAAATATTGACCATTCATTGTTGGGGACACTTGCAAACAGATTAGCGAGTGTTCAGAATTTCAACAATCCAGAGGATTGTGGGTGAAAAGTGTTATGGTGTGAAAAGTCCCGAAGCCTGGAGTAAATCCAGGCCATTCATTATCGGGGACACGTGGACCATGGATCTCTGTCCTTCGTCGATTCAGTGTTCAATAGTTTGGGGATTTGGTAGCGATCAACAACGAGAACTCCTGAAGCCCAGAGTTCTGGACTAGATCACAATTGTTGGTTGTTGGAGAAGTGTGGACCGTTGATCCGGAAGCCCTCCAGGAATTTGCTACTTCAACATTCGGAGGAAGTGGTGTGTTGTGTGGTGGAAAACTATGAATCCTGAAGCTCTAGAGCTAGAGAGTGCCCGAGTAGTTATCCATTTCGATGTTTAGGTGATTTATGGTGTGGTGCTGTAATATTTTTCGAAGCCCGAAGCTCCGAAGCGCCGGAGTCACAGATCAGTGCTTGTTTGGGAATTTGCCACTTCAACGTTCAAGATAATCAACATGTATTGAGGTCAGAACTTATGAATCCCAAAGTAACAAAGAAACGAAGCCTTGAAGCTTTGGATAAGTGCAATTTGGTTGAGCGTCTGGTTCCAACTTGTGGTCATATGAGATTTTGGATGAAGTTAAGGGGATAGCACCCAAAATTGGATTTTAAGGATAAAGGGGCTTAGAGAAGGAGCCCACAGGGTTCAGATTTGTATGGACCTGCACCCAAGGGGAAATCAGAGGGGGCTGTGAACAATTGGAGGGGATACAACAGGGATCTGAGAGCTGATTGAGCTTCCAAAAGAACGATCCTAGACCGGGAGATCACACAAACCCTAGAAGGGGTGGGGGTTTGCATCAAGTGGTATCAGAGCGCAGACAAGATTTTTGTCTGATACCATCAAGTGGTATTAGAGCATATTTTTTTTTGTAGACCGTAGGAAAAGGAGGAGAGGAAGAGTACTAATGCTCTATGTGAATAACTATTTGCAAGTGTGAAATAGACAACAAACATCCAGGTGGGCTGAAAGAGAAGGACCAGTTGCGTTCTTGGAGCAAAGGAGATCCAGTGGAACTCTTAAGGTGAGTAGTTGGAGTACAAAAACTAGAGTGCAAGGAGTTATCAGGAGAAGGAGCGAGTGCAAGGTGTGCACCTACACTCAACAGAAGTGTAAAATCTCAAAGAGAAGGTTCCAACAGGTGAACCAAAGGCTAAGCGAGGAGAGCTTGGTAGAGGCTAACTGTAGCTCACAATGAGCAAGTGGAAGCTCACAGACTTTCCAGGAGGGCAGGGAGAGGATAAAATGGCTACTGAAGGCCATAGACAAGGTCCAAGAGGAGACTGCAAAAATATGAGCAGAGAAAAGATGGACAAAGAACTCAAGGAAACCAGAGAGGAGATCAACAGATTGATGCTGAAAATGCAGCAAGAAGCACAAGGGAGCTGGAGCTATGAGTGGCCCATGAAGAGAAAGGTAAAGTGGCCTATTCAACAACTGATTTCTAGGAGGAAAAGGCAAGTACAGAGGAGATGGATGAGGCAAGTGGAAAACCTCAGAAACACAAAGGAGAAAATGGTTTACGTCTGTGAACCAAAATATGGAGAAAGCCTTAGTGATGAGGAAGGGAGATTAGTTGAATATATCATAGATTTCTAGGAGGGAAATGAGAAGAGGTCAGTTGAATATATCATAGACTGCCAAGAGGGAAGAAAGGAAAAGTCAGGTTTCCAGGTAGGAAAAGAGGAGATGAGACTATCTAGAAGTCTAGGAACTCAGAGAAGAGTTCAAAACAACAAGGAGTGATGACATAAAAGAAGAGGGAGATGAGACTATCTGAGATTTTGAGGAACTCAGAGGAGAGTTCAGATCAGTAAGAAGTGCTGATAGAAGAGAAGGAGGAAGAGGAAGGAGAGAAGCCTCATCAGAATGAAGATTCATGTGGGGTTTCATACCATGTGAATGAAGATGATGAGAAGTTGAATATTTCAACTCTCGAGGAGTAAGATCAGAGGTGCATTATGATCATTAGGGGAATCAACATATTCTTGCCAAGAAGCCCATCAGACGTGAGTGCATGTATTTCACATGAGGAGGTGATGTAGGAGGCATCCGAGGAAGAGGCCATTGGGGAAAATATTTGTAAAACTAACAGTTTATGTGTAACTATAGGTGAAAAACCAAGAGAGACTGTGATGGAGGAGGAGAAGGAGAAGACACTGAAATATTCCCAAGAGATGAAAGAAGAGGAGGCCCACATAGTTGTGAGCTAAAGGAATGTTCAGGAGGAGCATTCAAATTTCATACTCACTCAATGGGAGGAAGAGTTGAACCTATTGGAGGATTGGTTGGACAATCTAGAGACATAGGAACTGGAAGAAAGAACACTGTCAGAGGACATGGATGAGCAATAACTCAGTAACATTGTTGTAGAATTGGAGTTAGTAGTGGAGTGGCAAGAAAATGCCATAGGTGATGAAGTTAGCATGGGAGATCAGAATGATCATTCCTTTAATCTGGATGAATAATTGGAATACTTGGGAGAAGAAGAAATAACCCAAAGAGGGCTCATCCAACAACTCAAGTTGGAAACTGATGAAGAAGAGGAGATGCAGTAGCAGAGAAGACTACAGAACATGAACTAACCCATGGACAAGATGGATGAGGATATTGAGGAATTAAGGAGACTAATGTTGGAGTCAACATAGGAGACAATCAACAACAGGTGGAGGCTGAAAAGAGAAGATTGCAATGGAAAAATGAATAGGGCATTACAACATAAAGTATGGAAACCTGGAGGAACATTTACAGCAACAACAACATGGAAAAGGAGCAGGTGGACAGCTCCATAATGGAGTTTGGTATCCTAGAGGATCTCAACAACAACAACAATGGATCCATGAGAAAGAGCTCATGTTTTTGTCAACAGAGGAGTATGATGCAGGAGCATCAACAATGCGTCAACATCTAGCATAACAATGCACTAGGAGGGAGTAGATCCCTAGGAGAGAGAGAAGCGACAATCTTCTCATTTTGAGTTTAAATATAAAATTTAATGTAATTAAAGTTTGAAAGGATAGAGAAGGGCCGAGCCATTGTATGTGTGTAAGGCTAAGTGTAAGTCACCTTTAATGGCTGACAGGTAGATGAATCTAGATAAAATTTAGACTAGATGTAAATTAAATGTAATTTAATGTAACTAGGTGAGGAAGGCTCGAGAAGCCCCTCTTTTGTAAAAATATCGATGTATTGAGATTAGAATGCGTTAGAAAGCATTAGAGCATGAGATAGGAGAAGCTCATTGTTATCTCTCAATTTGTACTTATTCCAAAGGAAAGGGTTAAGGAAATACAAATTGGTGTACTAAGAGGTTATCCTATCACTGTCACCTCAACATGATACCTCTTTCTATTTAGGCTTGATGGCCCAGGGGAGACGTCCCCGGTGACCTGGGGGTTTTGAGAAGGAAAAGGTTAAAGTGTCTATAAAAGTATCCCCTCTCACAAGTCACACTGATCAGAAAGTCCCAGGGTTTTAACCAATGTGTAATATTCCAGATATAAAAGGTATGAAGAACATAATTAAAATGCTAGAAATGGCAAATGAACAACAATATAACTAGAAAAACACCACAATAATACCAAAATAACACCAGAAAGAGCACTTTGATTACTGAGAGCAATGTTCACTTGCGTCTTCAAGGGGGAAACCTCCAGTCAATCATAACTCTATTACAATAATATCCAAGACAAAATTTCTGATACCCTCGACTCCTATTTATACTAAATATGTCTATCAAAAGAACCATCTAGAGGAAGATCCTTCTAGAAGTGAAAGCTTCTATTAGGTCTTCTTACATTGGAATTATTCTTCCTTATTGCTAAGCCTTATTAATATTGACCTTTATTACATCGGAATATATTATTCTACCTACATGAGGGGTTAGGTCCCTAACATGTCCTCCCCCTTAAAAACATGCTTATCCTCAAGGCTTGAGATGTGGAAATTGCTGTAGAATGGTAGCTAGTTCCCAAGTGGCATCTACTGGAGTTGTATCTTTCCATTGGACTAACACTTCTTTGATGGTTCTCTGATGTAGACAACGCTCGTGCTGGTCCAAAACTGGTTGTATCCAAATGGAGCCTTCTTCTTCCAACTCGAGAAGGTTGGTTTGAATTTGGCACTTAGTTCCAATCACCTTCTTTAAGCAAGAAACATGAAAAACATGATGGAGCTTAGAATGACTGGGCAAAGCTAACTGATAGGCCACCTGTCCTACATGCTTGAGAATGGTATAAGGACCATAAAGTTTGGGTGCCAGTTTATGACAATGGTCAACCTCGAGGGAGTTTTTCTTGTAAGGTTGCAGTCGAAGAAACACCCGATCCCATGCTGTAAATTGACGTTTAGATCAACCTTGATCTTCTTGTTGCTTCATGCGATTCTGGGCCATGACCAAATTCTCTTTGAGGGTATGAAGAGTAGCCTCTCGAACTGTAAGTGTTTGGTCAACCACCTGGACCTTCGATACACCAGGAAAATATGAGAGAACTGAAGGTGGCTTTTGTCCATATACCACTTCAAAAGGAGTCATGAGGGTAGTTGTATGGTATGAAGTATTTTACTACCATTCATCTAGTGGTAACCATTGAGACCATTGATTTTTATTTTCCAAGGCAAAACACCTCAAATATGTTTCCAAACACTTGTTGACAACTTCAGTTTGACCATCAGTCTGGGGATGATAAGCCGTGTTGAGATGCAATTGGGTGCCTTGTAGCTTGAACAATTCTTGCCAAAAATTGCTGGTGAAAGCTGGGTCGCGATCATAAACAATAGAATGCGGCATGCCATGAAGCTTGAAGACCTGATCCGTGAAAAGTTGAGCCATAAAGGATGCTGTAAATGGGTGTTGAAGAGAACATAAATGAGTATACTTGGAAATACAATCAACTACCACCATGATGACTGATTTATTTCTTGATTTAGGTAATCCTACAGTAAAATCCATAGAGATATCCCTCCAAATAGCAGGTGGAATCAGAAGCGGTTGTAGTGTGCCAGGAGATTTGACTGTTTCTCCCTTGTTGCATTGACACACATCACATTTAGCCACAAAATTATGAACGTGGTAAACCCAGAGTGACCAGCTGTGGGTGTAGCATGAAGCTTAGAAAGTACCATGGTTTTAAGTTTTGACTGTTTACTTAAATACAAACAACCTTTGTATCGAAGCTCATCATGGAGCCAAGAGTACCCCGGGGAAACTGGAGAATTGGACTGCAATTTTTGTATGAGATGTGAACTTTTGGGATCTTGTAGCCATTCCTGGCGAACAACTTGGAGCCAATCTAGTACAATGAAGAAGAGAGAAAAAAGGGACCCTTCATCTTCATATTTTCGGGAAAGTGCATTGGCAACCACATTGTCTTTTCCTTTCTTGTAAATGATCTCATAATCATATCCAAAGAGCTTAGTCACCCTTTTTTGTTGATTTGGGGAGGAAATGTGTTGTTCCAGAAAATACTTGAGGTTTTGATGATCGATATTAATTTGGAAGTGTTTCCCCAATAGATAAGGGTGCCAAAGATCAACATCATGCATAATAGCCAACATTTCCTTTTCATAGATTGATTTGCCCAAATTTCACTCAGACAGTTGTTTGCTGGTAAAGGCCAAAGTCCGACCCTATTGCATAAGGAAAACACCAATTCATTTCCCTGAAGCATCACATTCTAGGACAAAGGTATTTTTGAAATTAGGGAGGGCTAGGAATAGAGTGGTGCACATGGACATATTCAAGGTTTGAAAATCCTGAGCAATTGTTGGATTCCAAGTGAAAGAATTCTTTTTAAGGAGTGTAGTGAGAGGTGCCACAATCTTTCCATAATTCTTGACAAAATTGCGATAATAACCTGTTAAGCCCAGAAATCCCCACAATATTTTGAGAGTCTTTGGGTGAGGCCAGTCTTTCATAGATTCAATATTTTTAGGATCCACCCTGACGTCAGCCTTGTCAACGAGATGACCCAAGTACTCGAATTCCGAGGCACCAAAAACACATTTAGATTGTTTCCGAAAAAGTTGGTGCTGAGAGAGTAGATGGAGAACTCGATCCACATGAGCAAGATGATATGTCCAGTTTTTGTTGTAGATGAGGATATCATCAAAGAAAACTAAGACAAAATGGCGGAGAAAAGGACGAAAGACATGATTCATGAGGCTTTGGAAAGTGGAGGGAGCATTACACAAGCCAAAGGGCATGAACAAAAACTCATAGTGGCCCTCATGAGTTCTAAAGGCAGTCTTAGGAATGTATGCCTCTTTCATACGGATCTGGTGGTAGCCAGAACGAAGATCAAGTTTAGTAAATAACTAGGTGCCACTCAATTCATCCAAGAGGTCATCAATGACAGGAATGGGGAATTTGTCTTTAATGGTGAGTTTGTTGAGGGAGTGGAAGTCAGGACACATGTGCCAAGAACCTTCTTTATTAAGGACCATGGCCACAGGAGAATAATAGGGGCTCGTAGTAGGGAGGATAACACCTGCGTTGAGCAGTTCTTGAACCATTTTCTCAGTTTCATTTTTTTGGGAAAAGGGGTGACGATAGGGATAGATATTGGGAGGAAGGATTCTTGGGACAAGGGGAATGGAATGATCATGAACACCATGGGAAGGAGGGAGTCCCTGGGAGTGGAAAAAACCACATGATGTTTAGAGAGGATGGATTGGAGGTTCTGCGACACAGAGGGTGTCTCAGTTTCTTGTATGGCATGGAGTTGGGAAATAATGCCAGAATGAGATTTTTTGAGCAAATTTTCCATGCTATGAGAACTAATGATCTCAGGGGAACCGATGGTGATGCCTTGGAACTTATATTGTTGGCCCTCCTGGTCGAATTGCATGGTTAATTTCTTAAAATCCATGAGAATGGGACCCAAAGTCCTTAGCCAGTCTTCACCCAACACAATGTCACAACTGCCCATGTCGATAGAAAACATATGAAATTTCAGGTGGTAGTCACCAATTTGGAGACACACATTTTCACAACGCCCTACACATTTCATGGACCCGCCATTGGCAATCATGATTTGGAAATTATTGACTGCATGGATATAACAATTAGTTTCTTGGGAAATGTGGCGATGAATAAAATTATGGGTGCTTCCACTATCAAAAAGAATGATGACCTTCCTATGCTTGATGTAACCAATTAGCTTGAGGGTTTGGGGAGCAGAGAAGCCAGTGAGAGCATTTAGGGAAATGGTCATATCTACTTTGGGAGGGTCTGAGGGAGGGGTTATGTCTGTGGGTTCAGGTGACACAAAAACAAGGGGAGCTTCAACATCCTCTTCTGAAACATCCTCCGAGATGGCCATAAAAATATTTTGTTCCATACACTTGTGTCTTGGAAAATATTTTTCATCACAATTATAACAAAGGCCTTTGAGTTGGTGTTCATCCATTTCAATCCTGGTAAATTTTTGGATCTTTAGTGGAGTAGAAGGAGGAGTGGGATTTACTGGTTTAGTGTCAGGAATAAAAGAGGGTTTCTGGTTTTGAGAAGAGACAACCTGTTGTGCTTCCTTAACTCTTTTAGTAGCCTCCACCCAACTCTAAGGCTGAGCCATGAGGACATGGGCACAAATCTCATCCTTGAGGCCACTGATAAAACATTCTTGGAAAAAAGCATCAGACATGCCCTCTGTATGAAAATCCAGTCGCTCAAAAGCAGCTATAAAGTCTTCCACTGTGCCAGATTGTTTCAACTTTGTGAAATGGCCTAAATGGTTGGTGTCAGTGTCAAAGC
>JASDQU010255184.1:0-14005 GCA_032191745.1 Picea mariana | reverse complement strand
GGCTTTCCTGTGCAAAAACATGCGGATTAATGGCATGGGTCCTGCGAGCCGGTAGATGCATTTAAACCGCGTCCCGGCTCACCTCCGCATGGCTCAAGTGCGCCACCTGTCACCCCATACGGGAGAACATTCATTCTACATAATTAATCTAGTGCGCACTATAAACTAAATCTAACAGATTCATCCATTCATTCGTTCATTCCACATTAAGCATAACAACACATAAAGAACACATTCCACACAATGACACAATGTTTTACCATGGTTCACCCCCTTGGGATACGTCCACAAATATATGGCTTCTTTAGTATTCATCTTCAAGTCTCTACATTTCACACATTACATCAAATGTGCATTTCGAATGAACAAGTATATGGTGTGGTGAGGCTGAACAGTGTCACACCAAGCTCCACAACTTGGGACCTGATCCTCAATTACAACTCAAAAATAGACTCATCTCCAAAACCAACTCAATATTTAGCTTCAAAACTCTCTATCCAAAAACTTGCTACCAAAAAGATTGATCTCCTCAGTTCTCACAATACATATGTATACTACCAAAATGAGTAAAAACCCTTACAACAAGGACCCAAAACCCTAACCCTAAGTGTATTATGTGTTTCCACATTACAAGCTCTTGCATGTTGTTGGTCCTTGATCCAACCATTCCTTGCTTTGAATCTTCTTTTCCTCGCACTACTTTTCCTTGATTTCTGGTGCACTACTTTCCCTTTTCTTGGCGTGATCTCCAACCGTCCTCCAAAATTGCCGCACATTTACCCAAAATCGCCTGCTCCAACATTGTGTTTATCCAAATTTAATGTCTCTATCCACATAAAATCACAATTATTTGGTTCACATCCCTCAATATATAAGCAAATGAGTTGCTATAGGTGAGTTGCAACAAAAGTGTTGTAAGAGTAGAAACAAACTTATTTAGCCATTTTGTCTCAAATTACAAACTGCTTTTCTATGAAAAATTGAAAGCATTCTTTCCCTCTTTTATTTTTTCTCTTCACCAAAAATCATGACCATCTGATGCAAAGATTTCAAGATATAAACAAATTTATTTCTACACATCATATAAATGAACAAAGTAACAACAACAATGTTATAAAAAGAGTAGCAACAGTAAATCGTAACTCAAGACATGGTGATATTTTGTGACTTTCTACTATTTCTTATGTAACAACAATGCAAATTCCTATTATTGGTTCTTGTGTAGAAGTAATAAGGATTCCTTGTGTCATTAATGCTGAAAATTGTTGTTGTTCACTGAAAAATGAAAAATGTTGTTGTACGTACCCAAAATAAAGTATGAAGACATATCTTTCTATATGAATGTCTTCTATAACAACTTCTTCTTCTTTAGGTTCTTGTTGGGTAGCCTATTCCTCTCTAGGTGAAGATTTTTCCTCTCCTGCAAACTGGAAAATTTTCTATCAAATGGAAGGAAACAAAACAATGTTGTTCCAAGTAATAAATACACAACAACCAACCTCTCCCCCAAACTGAAAATGTTGCATGTCCTAATGAAACAAAAATCCTGTAGATGGGCTATGATCTACTTGAAAAGTATGCTGCTCAAAACCATCTTTTAATGTAGTGGACCTGGAAAATGCTCACGAATTAGGAAATAAATATATGGAATTTAACAAATATTGGTTGTCCCCTTCAACTACTTATTGTTTTGTTGTTAGTTATTGTGGAACAACAACAATACCTTATTTTTCTCTTACTGTTGGTTCTTGTGTGGAAGCAACAATGCCTTTTATTTTTCTTACTGCTGGTTCTTGTGTGGCATTAGCAAGGCCTTCTATTGTTGGTATCGTCAAATTTTTATCATGCATGGATATTGGAAAATAATGGTGAGATAAGGTTATGGGACGTAGAGGCGATGATGTTTCTCCCCCCCCCACCCAAACTTAAGACATTTTCCACCCGCGAGAAATGAAAAAACATGATGAAGCAGGAAAAATTCCTACGTGGATTTCCAGATAAAAATCCATAGCATCTAATGAATTTAGATTAAATAAGAGAAAAATAAACATACCTACACTTACCTAAGAAGTCCATACTATTCACAACATCATCTTCAGAAGAAAGATATCTGATATTGTCCACCATACTGTAACAAACTTTGTAAGAAAGAGCAGCATGGAGCTTCAAAAATTGGAGCACAATTTGAGTTGTAGACTGAGATATGGAACAATCTTGTGATGGAGCAATGGAAATTTGAGATATTTATTCAGAGAGAAACCTTGATGGAATTCTTTATTTCTCACTTTAATAGCAAACCTTGTCCACCAACAAGCTGGTTTTCAAACAAGATATGTCTAAATTCCCCCAAAGGGTTTTTCAAATTCAAATTTGTTTTATTCCTAAGGAATTCTCACCAACAAGTTGGTTTTCAAGCATTCCAAGGTCTGATGGCCCATGAGACAGGTTTTCACCATTAAATTTTATTTGGAAATGGGGTAGAACAATGGGGGAACTTGGAATTTTAAGTGGGCCAAGCTGACTTTATTTTGTGGGTTATGAGTGGGTGGAGAAGAAAATCATGGAAGCGATGGAGTGGTGGAGGATGAATTTTTGATTTAAGTGTAGTGGTCATATGAATGGTATTCGAGTAAAGGTCATTGGATTTCAGAGATAACCACATAATCAAATGAGACTTTATTAACTTCGGCATGCATGTATAATTGGGCTAAGAGAAAGGAAATTTATAGGTATACCATCGTGTTGGTGAATGAACTTGATAATCATGAGATATTCTGGAAGGACCCCTTGGTATCAATGGCATGGTTGATGTAGCAATGGGGAATGTGGCAGTGACACTTGAATTTTGGAACTTTGGTCTTCAAAATCTTTAAATAAATTCTTCATGTGTCTCGTTATTGATCCATATACAACTTTGAAAAAGTGTTTCTGTTGAGATATTGTTGGGAAAAGATCCTAAGGAATTGAGATTTGAACATGGAACAACATCTCATGGCATTACATCTTCATTATTGTATTTCTAGAGAGAATTCCCATTTGGAATAAAAAAATTCTTCAAGAATTACTCATGCATGTATTTGTAGATTTTAACCTTGTACAATATTTACTGCAAACAAATTTTTAGTAAAAGAACAAAAAATATACAATGGAAAATACAAACATTACACAGAGATTTTTCCCCTGGAAAACCCAATCTGGGAAAACCAACATATTCTATATTCATTCATAGTGATACATTGTTTATAATACAATATACATATAGGAGCTAGCGACATACAAAACCATAACCCAATGACCCAGATTAGTCAAAAACCATAATTCCTTAATTGGAAATAGAAAACCATTGGCAAACACCATGTGTCAAAAAACTACCCAACCATGGACATGAAAATTGAGGCAACACAAAAAATGAGGCCACTACTACTCTTGCAAAGAATATAACACATACCCAACATTCTCCCACTTGTTGTTTTCTTTGCATACAAGGGGTTACAGGGTTACATAGTCAACAATCCAGAGCAACAATGCCCATGGATCCTCTACACCAAGAGAACTTCTCAGTGATCTTAGATTTTGTTCATGAATTTTCAACATTCTTCAAAGTGTCCACCTTCATCAACAATATTTTCTTTTCTTCAACCATGTCTCTCAAAAAGTGATATTGAATATCAATATGCTTTGTATTTGAATGATAAGACAAGTTCTTCGTCATAAAAATTGCACTCTGGCTGTCACAATCTATCCTTACAACTTGTTGTACCAGCCCAATACCTGAACACAATATTTGTAACCATACTTATTCCGTACTTGCATGAGTGGTTTCCATGTATTCAACTTCTTTAGTTGAAAGTGCCACTACATACTGTATTTTTCTCATCCAACTTATTGCTCCTCCAAATAGGTTAAAAACATACCCACTTGTATATCTCCTATGATCTAGATCTCTAGCCTAGTCTGCATCCACAAAGACATGTATATCCACCACTCTATCCAATCCTGGTCTTCCTTGGTAGCACAATCCATAGCTAGCAATGCCACGCAAATTCCTGAAAACCCTTTTTACTACTGTCCAATGCTCCTTCCATGGTTTTGACATATACTTGCTCAAAACTCCCAGTGCATGTGAAATGTATGGTCTAGTACATACCATTTCATACATAAAACTACCAATTTCACTCACATATGGAACACAATACATCTCCTCTTCCTCTTCCTGTGTCTTGGGACACTGATCTATAGATAACGTTACACCAACAGGAATAAGAACCTTGACCGGTTTACATTCCTACATATTAAGCCTCTGCAATATTGTCTTGACATATTTTCTCTGATTTAACCATAGTTTCCTATTTTTCTTATCTCTTTTAATTTCTATGCCCAAATTGAAACTTGAAGCACCAAGATCCTTCATGTCAAATTTAGAGGACAATTGAGCTTTCACATCCTCGATAATCTTCTTGTTGTTTCCTATCAACAACATGTCATCCACATACAATACCAAATAAATAAAATGATCACCAATTAATTTAAAATACACATAGTGATCCTATTTGCTTCTTGTGAAGCCAAGTCCCAACATATAAGTATCAAATTTTTGATACCACATCCTTGGTGATTGTTTTAAACCATATAGGGACTTTTTCATCTTGCATACCGTCTCCTTCTTTCACTTCACATCATAACCTTCTGGTTTCTTCATATAGATTTCTTCTTCCACATCCCCATGNAATAGAATGACATGTACTATCCATATAGAATAGGATTACCTTCAAATATATTAAAAATCATACCATTATACATCAAACAAACTTGGGTCTATTACCTAAACCTTTGTGCTACTGGAATTCGCTATCGGACTTTCTTCAAGGGTTGACATCAATGACAACCAACCCAAATAATCAACACTTATTTCCCTTCACAACAAATCCTTCTGGTTGCTTCATATAGATTTCTTCTTCCACATCCCCATGTAGGAATGTTGTCTTCACATCCATCTGTTCTACTTCAAAATCAAATGCAACAACAACAAATAAGAAAAACCTTATAGAGGTTAACTTGGCAATAGGAGAAAAAATCTCACCAAAATCAATTCCCTCAACTCGGGAATAACCCTTTTCTACTAACTGAGATTTGTATTTCTCCACTTTTCCTTTTGCATTTAGCTTCTTTTTAAATATCTATTTTCTACCAATGGAATTTCTTCCATTCGACTACTCCACTAGATCCCAGGCCTCATTCTTATCCAAGGTTGCCATTTCTTCGTCCATGGCCTTTTTTGAGAGATTTCCATCCTCTGAATCCACTGCCTCCCTGCAATTTCTAGGATCATCATTAGTGATAGACAAAGCAAAATTTGAACGAAAATTGGATGGAGTACACCTTTCCAATAGCCTTCTTTCTTGAACCGATCTCCTCAATATTGGAGTATGAGGATCTTCTTCTTCTTATTCATGTTCTTCTGTAGCGTCTGATTCATCATCCTTTAAATCAAACTCTATTTTCTCTGATTCTTCCTTACTTGGTAGGACTTCTTGTTTAACAACATCCTTCATTTCTCTAAATACCACATCTCAGCTATACACTACCTTCTTAGTTTCTGGGTTCCAAAGCTTATAACCTTTGAGACCATCTTTATATCCAATAAAGATACACTTTTCAGCCTTCTTATCTAGCTTACTCATGTTTTCCTTTGGAACATGAACATATGCAGTAGAACCAAATACCTTGAGATGTGTGAGAGAAGGTTTCTTACCAGTCCATACCTCTCGTGGAGTCTTGTCATCCAACGCTGATGACAGTGATCTGTTGACCAGGTAACATGTAGTACCCACTACCTCTGCCCAGAATTCTTTCCCTAATTTGACACCACTGAGCATGCACCTTGATTTTTCCATCAACGTCATGTTCATCCTTTCTGCAACTCCATTTTGCTGAGGTGTATATGGAGTAGTCTTCTGCCTTTCTATACCACACTTCTTATAGAATTCTTCAAATTCATTCCCACAGAACTCTCCACCATTATCTGTCCTCAAAACCTTAATTATTTTGTCTGTTTGATTCTCAACAAGAGCCTTAAACTCTTTAAACCAGTCAAAGACTTCATATTTCTTCCTGAGGAAATATATCCAAGTATTCCTCAAGAAGTCATCTATAAATGAGACATAGTACATAGATTTTCCTAATGATGGGACCGACACAGGTCCAAAAACATCACTATGAACTAGTTGTAAAATTCCTTCTGCCCTCGTTGCACCAGAGGGGAATCTTAATCGATTATGCTTCCCATATACACAATGTTCACATAAATCAAAATCCAAAGAGAAGTTAGACATACCTTACACCATACCTTTATCGTGTAGTAGTTGAAGACCCTTCTCTTTGATATGCCCCAGTCTTTGATGCCACAGCATAACCTTTTCTCCAAAGACTATAGGAATTCTTTCTTATTCAAATCCAATATTAGGAACAATGGAAATATTACACTCATCACTAATAGTTATTCCTTACATATTATACAGAGTTCCAAACCGAACTCCCTTCAACAACACCATTGTTCCTCAAACCATCCCGCAGGTTTCCTTTTCAAATATTGGTTTTACCCCTGCATCGTCCATTTTGCTTACAAAAATCAAATTTCTGGCCAATATTGGGATGTGTAGAACACCATGTATTGTTCTAATACTTCCATATATGAGCCTCAAATTGAATTTTCCTCAACGTATGATTCTGGTTGTTGATTCATCACCTAGGAAAACATTACCTCCATCATAACTTTCATATGAACAAAACCACTCCCTGTGGGGAGTCATATGAAAGGATGCACCTGAGTCAACCAACCTTGCCTCATGATATGCATCTGTGCTTGAATAATCCAAGTACACATTCCCTCCTTCTTCCTTGGAGGTCTTTTCTTTTGTAGAATGAGATTCTTCAAATCCCTTCTTTTTCTCAACTTTGGATCTACACTGCTTCTTGTAGTTCCATTATTTTCCACATCTCCAACATACCTTTACAAACTTTTCAGGAGATATAGATCTACCCTTAGACTTAGATCTCCCACTTGAGAACTTAGATCTATTTTTTTCCTGGGAGCGTCCTCTTGCAAATAATGCATCTGTGCTCTGTCCTTCCATATTCTTCCATCTAATCTCCTCCGAAAAATAGGATGAGACAACTTCATCAAACTTCAAGGAAGTTGTATTACTACCTATGGCCACAACCAGACTATCCCACGAGTCTGGTAAAGAACATAGTAAACTGATACACTTATCTTCATCTAAAATTTTAATCTCAATAGATACTAACTGACTTACCACAATATTGAAGGCATTCAAATGCTCTGCCACCGAGTCTCCATATCTCATCCTCAAGTTATACAACTTCTTTCTCAAGAATAGTTTATTTACTAGGGGCTTAGACTGATACAACTTCCCCAACTTATCTCATAAATCCTTGGTTTTATCTTCCTCTAACACATTCAGTAATATTGAATCTGAGAGACACAATCAGATTGTGTTCTTCTCCTTCCAATCCAACTTTTTCTAGTCATCTGTTGAAGTTATTGTAGGTGCAGTACTTGGATCTACCATGATCCACTAATCTCTGTCCACCAACAAATCTTCCATCTTGAGCTTCCACAACTCAAAAATTTTCCCATTAAACTTCTCGATCTCCATTTTCGAATTGCTTGCCATTTCTTTTCACCTCAAAATTCAGTTGGGTATGTGTTATATTCTTTGCATGTGTGTGTGTGGGCGCGTCAGATTCAAAAACTGTGTCTGAAGATCCCAACTTGCTTCTCTCTTTGTGTCGTGTGCGCCAGGTGCTTCCTAGGGGGTTGCTAGGGGGGGCCAAGTATGGCCCCCCCTGGTTACACGCAACGCCCCAAATTTTTTTTTTTGGGCATTTTTTGCTATTTTAGCGGATTTTACTATTTTTAGTGGTTTTTAAATTAATCCCAGATTAAGGTATTAGGGTTTTGGTATCTACGGAATACCTAAAAACATTGCATATATTGTATGGTGAATGGTGAAATTAATACAATGAAGAGTTGAAAGGTTTTCTCTCGGTTAAGGGTTTCTTGTGTAAATCTCTATGTACTATGTGTATGAGCCATTGATTAATTTCTGTTTTGCTTAAGAATCTATATGCATTGCTTTACTTCATAGGTTTAAAACTTACAATTTCAATACCATAGATCTCCCACTGTAACAAGGCTTATCACAGTCTCGAGCCAAACCCTTGACCACAAAGGCGTCCCCCTGAAGCCAACAAAGCTCTGATACAAAATGTAGATTTTAACCTTGTACAATATTTATTGCAAACATATTTTTAGTTAAAGAACATAAAATATACAATGACAAATACAAACATTACACAACGATTTTTCCCCTGGAAACCCAAACTGGGAAAACCAACATATTCTATATTCAATCATAGTGTTACATTGTTTACAATACAATATACATATAGGATCCAACGAAATCCAAAACCCTAACCCAATGACCCGTATTAGTCAATAGCCTTAATTCCGTAACCAAAAATAGAAAACCATCGACAAAAACCATGTGCCAAAAAACCACCCAACAATGGACATGAAAATCGAGGCAACACAAAAAATGAGGCAAATATGAGACACTACTACTCGTGCAAAGAATATAACACATACCCAACACTTATGCCTTGTAAAAAGACCATCAAAGGGCAAGAAGCATCAAACATGTTCTTTGAACAAGTCCATGTGCACTTTGGGATACCAAGGAGCATAATCTCATACATGCATACCAGATTTCTTAGTGCCTTTTGGACTACACTTTGGGAGAATATGGAAACTAAGTTGAAGATATATACAACATCCCATCCATAGATAGATGGGATACAAAGGTATTCAATAGGACTTTGGTGTAGCTTTTGAGGGGTTACAATCAGAAGCACCTAAATACTTGGGATGAAAATTTGATCTAAATTCAACACTCTTATAACTGAGCAGTCCACACTTCTACTAGTAAGTCCCCTTTTGAAACTTGCTTTGGGTACTTGATTCCTTCACCCTTCGATGTTGTTTATGGACATCAAGAAGGAGTGAGGGAAGATGGCGCAGACTCCCATTCCTCAGAATCGAGGTCCGCACAGGATCTTTACTACAACCACGTCGAGGGTTAATCGACCCCTACGTTTAAGACACAAAGGACTTCGGATTTCGAGGTTTCACGATCCCTAATGTTGAGCTCCTCGACTCTTCCATTTGCCGAAACCCGAAATGCCGATACGCCGAAATATTTTATCACGTTCTACTCCTTTATCGAGTTTTTTGCCTTTTCAGGGTTTCGGACTTTGTGATTTCACGAATCCTGTTGTCAAGGTTCTTGACCTTTCCACCTTCTGAAACCCGAAATGTCGATATTCCCGAAATGCTTGGCCGCGTCCTCCTACATAGCTGTATTGCGCTTCGTGACTTCGGGAATTCCGAAACAAGGAATCCCGACCTCTTGTCTTCACAACTGTCGAAACCCGAAACGTTCAGTAAAAGGCTGGCTTCTATCAGAACTTTTTCCCCTTTCGGAGTTTCGAACTTCACGATTTCACGAATCCTGATGTAAGGCTTCCGGTTCTCTGGTCTCCACAAACCCCGAACTCCGAAACAATATCTCTAACTGGATCAAAGGCTATAAGCCTCCCTTCGATATGACGACCCGTGTGATTTCAAACTTTTGGGTACCGGGAGTCCAAGAATCTCGATCCCAGAACACTGTCCACTCGGGTTCCCGAACCTCGAAACACCGAATTTCCAAAATGCCCCTTCACACTATTTCGTGTTTCGCAACTTCGGGGGTTCTCATGTGAAGAGCCCGAATTCTTGTCAACGGGAATGCTGATTTTTCGAAATCCCGAAATTCACATCAAATTCTGTCGCGACTTGCGACTTTGGGTCTTCCACTCCGCTGTGTCCCAATCGCTTGTCCTCAAGACCTTCGAAATGTCAAACTCTAAAATTCTGAAACATCGAGATTTCTGCTCTTCGCCTTCACATGCGATAATCCACTTCGCGCTTCGGGAGTTCGAACGACCAAGGGTTCCGTCCACACTTCGGACTTACAACTCCCGAAATGCCGAAATGATATCGATGCTCCAATGATCAAAATCAATGGTCCACGTTGGCTCCTGTTACCAGAGTGATGGATTCGTCTCTCCTTATCCTCCTTGTAACTTCTCTGGATCTTATGGTCCTCGTGGTTTTGGGAGTTCTCCTCGGAGAATTCTGACCATTCAATTTCCTCCTCAAGAACCCCTGGCAAAATTGACTCTGCAATTCTTCTATGGGACGTGAATTCTGCACAACAACTTGAGTGTCCTGCTTTCTCTTGAATGATTCAAAGGCCCTAGCCCTTCTAAGCTTTCCTCTGACAACTTCAAGTCACCAAAGAACTCTTGCACACACTTCTTGTGGAAATCCTTCAAGTGCTTCTAGGTATTTGAACTCACGACTCTGTGCGCTTTCTCTGCAACAACAGTCCCTCAATCTCTCGGTCTTAGTTGATAAGTTCTACGGTCTCGACCAGCCTGCGCACACCTTTCACAACTTTTGTGCTTATATTGCACTTCCGCTGAATGAGAAAAATGATATCCCTCCTGAGCTTTCAGAGATAAACTCTAAGCCTTCGTCAACACACTCCTTGCGGACGTTTCACTGCACTCCTTGCAGGAACTTCTCACTCAGGAAGAGAAACAATTGAAACTCATTCTCTCTCTCTCTCATACTTCAAACATTTAACAGGAAATCATACTTAAATATCATAACAACAAATGCATGACAGAGAGGATAAAAAAACCATAAGCAGATCAATTAGCATGTATACACAGAAAGCATCATAACACCATGAGTCTGAATCAAAGCTTCATATATTAATTCAAAGCTCCTGTACATGAGGTTCTTCTCTACAACTCTCTGCTACAACTCTCCTCTTCTCTATGCTAATGTGCTCAATTGATCTAATTCATATTGATACACTGATACAAAGATGAGGGTGTCTATAGTTGTTTTCCCTCCTGTTCCTAAAACTATCAATTCTGGAATTTAAATCTACCTACTTTCATTAACTGGGCATATATGCCTCTACCTCCTACAGATGAGAGTGAATCACTCATGATCTGTTTAAAATATGCAAGTACGCTTCCTTTTAAACATTACATTAATGCTTCAAAAACATTTCGAAAACGTGCAAAATGTATGTTGCACTTTCCAATTGTCTTCTGCCTTCATGCTCGCTTGGCTGGCTGCTTGCGATGCTCCTGCATCATACTCCCTTGCTTGAAAATTTTCACGGACTCCTATTCATGAGTTCTTGCACAGTCTGTCAATGCTTCTGAATTTCTGCTTCATCCTCCCAACTGACATCTTTAACTGGATGTCCCTTCCATTTGACCAAGTATTCAAAATACTCTTTCCTCTTGGTCTTCCTGCTGACCCTCTTATCAATTATACCTTCCATATGTGGCTTTGCAGCTACAGGCATTTGTTTGGTCCACTGAACTCCTGTCTGTTCATTCTCTGCCCCTGCTTCTTCATATTTGTAAGGGTACAAATATGAGATGTTGAATATTGGTGAAATTCCAATCCCATCGGGTAATTTGATCTCATATGCATTTGCCCCAAATTTCTTTACGATCTTGCATGGTCCAATCTTCTTCATTTTTAGTTTGTTATATGTTCCCCTTGGGAACCTTTCTTTCCTCAGATGTGCAAGAATCAGATCACCAACTTCAAACTGAAGTTCTCGCCTGTGTTGATCTACTCTGCGCTTGTATTCTTGACTCGAGTTTTGCAAACGTTCCCTCACTTGGCTGTGAAGTTCCTTCATTGCTTTTGCAAAATCCTCTGCACTAGCACTTCTAGTTTCATTATGTTCTGAATCCTTTAATTCAGAAACTCCCCTTGGCTGCATTCCATATACAATTTGGAATGGACTCTGCCCTGTGCTTCTATTGATCGAATCATTATAAGCAAATTCCACCTGTGGCAGAATGTGATCCCACTAACTGTGGTGTTTAGTCACTAGGCTCTTTAGTAAATCTGCCAAGCTTCTGTTTACAAATTCTATTTTCCCATCCATCTGAGGATGATAAGTTGAGCTAAAAGACAAACTTGTCCTCAGCTTCTTCCATAAAGTCCTCCAAAAATGTCCCACGAACTTGGTGTCTCGATCTGAAACTATACTTTTTGGTAAGCTGTGAAGTCTGACGACTTCTTTGAAAAACAGGTTCGCAACACGAGTTGCGTCGCTGGTTTTCTGGCATGGTATAAAATGTGCCATCTTTGAAAATCTATCTACCACCACAAAGATTGAATCAAATCCTCTTTGCATTCTTGGCAGCCCCAATATAAAATCCATGCTCACTGCATCCCACGACCTCTCTGGTATGGGTAATGGCTGGTATAACCTTGTGTTTTGCCTTTTTCCCTTTGTGTGCTGACAAATTCTACATTTGTCCACAAATATTTTGACATCTGTCCTCATCCCTGGCCAAAAATATGAGCCATTTAATTTCGAGAACGTTTTGTCATGACGAAATGTCCGACCAATCCTCCATTATGTTTTTCTTTCAGCAGATTCTCCCTCATGGAGCATTTTGGAATACATAACTGATTGCCCCTGAATAATAATCCATCTTGGATCATAAATTCGGTCCATTGTCTTCTGTCCCTGAGAATTGGATTCTCAGACGCCTCATACGCTTCCCTAAAATCTGGGTCATCCTTGTACATTTCTTTGAGGTTATCAAAACCCAAAGTTTTGACTCTAAATTCCTACATCAACAAACATTTCCTTCTCAAAGCATCAACAACTTTGTTAGCAGTTCCAAAAATATGTTTAATTACAAAAGTAAAATTCTGCATGTATTCAACCCATTTTGCATGCTTTTGGTTCAACTTTTCCTGTTGAGTCACGAATTGCAAAGCATGATTATCACTGTACAAAACAAACTCTTTAGGAACCAAATAATGTTTCCATTTCTTCAGCGCTTGTATGACTGCATAGAATTCCTTGTCATATGTTGAATATTTAATCTTTGCTTCATTCAGTTTTTCACTAAAGTATGCGACCGACCTGTCGTCTTGGCTCAAGACCTCTCCAATCCACTAGCGTCACACCTGACCTGAAATGTCTTACTAAAATCTGGCAACACCAGAATTGGTTGTTCAGTAATCCTCCTCTTTAGCAGGTTGAAACTTTTCTCTACTTCTTCTGTCCAGTGAAAAGACTTATGTCTTTTCTTCACCGTGTCCATGATCGGTGCGCTAATTCCGTTGAAATTTCTGATAAATTTTCTGTAGAAACTAGCCAATCCATGAAAGCTTCTAACTTCAAATATACTCTTCGACGATGGCCAATTCTTAATCGCCTCTACCTTATCCGGATCCATTTTCAGCTCATCTGTGGAGATAACAAAACCCAAATAAATGAGTTATGTCCTCATAAATGTTGATTTCTTCATATTAATTAGTAACTTCTCTTGCTGTAATCTCCTCATCACTGTAGCCAAATGCTTCAAGTGCTCTGTTTCTGTTCTACTGAAAATTAGTATATTGTCAAGATATACAATGATGAATTTTCCTATGAAATCCTTCAGGACTTCATTCATCAATATCATGAAAGTACTAGGCACATTTGTTAAGCCAAATGGCATAACAAGCCATTCATACAACCCTTCATTTGTCTTGAATGTTGTCTTCCATTCATCACCTTCTCTCATACGAATTTTATGATATCCGCTTTTCAAATCAATCTTTGAAAAAAAAATTTCTCCACCCAAGCAATCCATCAAATCATCTATCCTTGGCAAAGGAAATCTATATCTGATGGTAATCTTGTTGATTTCCCTCGAGTCTGTGCACATCCTCCAGCCTCCATCTTTCTTTGGGCTGAACACTGTCGGAACAACACATGGACTCAAGCTCTCTCTAACCAACCCTTTGTCCATTAAATCTCGGACCTGTCTCTTGACC
>JASDQU010255177.1:0-16095 GCA_032191745.1 Picea mariana | reverse complement strand
AGATTGAGGAGAGTATGAACCGTCGGATCACTCTATGTCGGGAACATATCGTGACCGTTGGATTGCCTAACTACAAATGCATACTAATGCATACTAAAGAAACACACTTTTACCTAATGACATATTAGACCAAGTAGATCTTAACTAACTCCTAAGTGTCTAAATATCCTAACAAATGCGTGTTCTTCTTTATCTTGGCCATGTTGGACTGCACCAATGTAGTCGACTCTTTCCACGGCTTGCTTCACTTTTTCGTACCACCACTCCATATCCTTGCAAGTTGAGAGTGCCATGAGGGTGTCCTCCTATAGCTAAACGACTCTTACAGGGAATAAGTGTCGCTCGTCTGTGAATTTTCTATAGGCCTCCTGGAATTCACTCCTTAAGTATATTGTGGCCTATGTGGTGTCCTTATAGTACTTAGCCAAGTGGCACAAATGTTCTAGTTCTTTCAGGGTGGTGGCCAACTCCTTTTCATCTTTTTTAGCTCTGTCTAGGGTGGCATCTGAGATCGCTCTCCCTACGCTGATAAGTTCGAATGTTATGGAATTTTCTATGTTTATCAAATTTTCCTCTGTAGTGATGAGGATAGAGCGATCCAAAGTGATCCTCCTTTTCTTGGTGGTTTTTTGGACGATAGCCTTCCTTTTCCTATCATAAGCTATGGCATGTACGTCGGCTACTTCGTCCACAGGTTCAGGAATCTGTCAATCCCCCCATGTGAGTATATTCCCCAAAATTCTGATCGTGTAAACTTGTTCAAGATTAGGTTCTATAGATTCCTCGTTATTCTCCGAAGGCCCAGCTTATGTTTGTTGCTCATCGGGTGTTTGAGTACCGATTGAAATAGAGGTGTCGAGGATAAACTCGATACTTACTGGTTCATCGACCATTGAAACATCGATTTCCTGATGTAGGGTTCTTTCCTATGGCCCGCCCAACCTCGGCTTGTCTCGAGGACTATCTTCTTAGGTTGTCAACGCATCGGGTAGCTTAGTGTCTGGGACACTTTCGACTTCCTTTTCTTTCTTCAGGACCTCCTGGGTTTGGATGTTGGGGAGAGGAGAAGATGTGTTCTCGGGTCCATTTTCTTCTTCGACATGCACAGGGGTCCCAAGAGATACCTCTGGGCTCTCATCATCATCATATATTTTTATAAACTCTCTCAAGGGGTTTGTTGCGTCGATCCTCTACGATGCTTCGACAATCTCTAACTGATCTGAAACACCTGTCGAGGATCTGACCAATGGCATCGTGAATTCAGGGTCGTCTAACCCGGTAATTTCATCAAGGTCTATAAACTCAGGGCCGCTTGGGCCTGCTTGGCTTACACCTAGGTTATCTGTCGGGGATCCCGTGGTTTCTAAGATATCTGAATCATCCTGCAACTGATCAATCATCTACTGCGCTTGCTATAACATGAACAATCCCCTTTCCCACGTGTCCAGTGCCATAGGAAAACCTCTTCCTTGTACCGGGATTGCTTGGGGGTCTTTGTCGTTTCTATGGCTATCATTTATTCCCTGGCCCTGAGGGCTCCTTGAGCTGATTGTTCTAGGGTTTTCACTTGTTCATCTAGGCTCATGGATTTGAACCTAGTCATCCTAGGATCGGCCATCCTTGTCACAACTTCATCCCAATCCTGAGTGTTTTTCGTGAAGATATCATCTTCAAACCTGCCATGGGTGTATGGCCAGCAGGACAATACTTGTGATTCGTGCTTCAGCACTAGACCATTTGGGTCGTGCTTGCGAAAACAGCCAGTCTGGAATCGCAACTCCAATTGGTTCAACCCTTCATGTTTGACTTGAGCGATGTCTTTTACCATAAGGTATGAATGATCGCTTCTTATATTTTACCAGAGTAGCATTGTAACCTTGCAGGATGGTCTGGTAGCAGATTTCCCCTACTACTAGTCGATCAGGGACATACACCGGTAATAGGTGTGGTGCTCCGGTGGCTCCAAAAACCCTGATGTAGGTATCGTGCTCATCCAGATACCAGTGGCCAACCTTTGATATCATCTTTTTGGCCACAGCCAACAGTCTTGGTCACTCTTTCTTGAACAACATAAAATGAATACACGCGATGAATTGATCGCATATGAGGGAGTAGGATTTCTTGTACCTGTTCTCCCATAAGATGTTGAAATATACATGGACCGAGAGTTCTGAGGTGTGCCATCTCAAGTTCATTCCGGAAAAGGAATTTATGGCACAAATGACGTCCAATAAATAAGAATCCATGTAGAAGGATGGGATCTCTCCTTCTTTCGGCGTCTGAGCCTGTTGAATGCAAATTCTCAATTTCTTGGAAATGATGGTGCCCCAATTAAAACCTCTCCCAGAAATGGCTACCATGTACTCTAGAGGCATCCATGCCTCTGAAAACCTGGAACAATCTTTCTCCCCATACAGTCAACATATGAGGGCCATTAAATAGATATACGACTCTCTTAAGTTGGTCGTCGGGTACTAGTCAGAGGTCCGATTAGTGTACTTTTTATCCTCTCTCTACCATGAAGCCATCACCCAGCTGGTGTCATGTTTCTCATAGAATTTTATTAACAAAATTGGTGTTCAGGAGCTCCTCCAGGTCTCTAAGCTTGTAGTAATTATGCACCTCCATCGGAAGGAATACCCTGACATGCTTGTCATTGTCGTCATTGACCAAACATTTGTGTGTTTCTGTGTGGTCGATAAGCCACTTCAGGAATTCTATGCAAGGGAATACTGGAGTTTTGCTTTCTACCATATGCATTTACAATCTTCGGATATTCGGAAAAACTTCATCGTCGAGCTTTCTCATATCAGGGTCATTGTGCGGGGTATATTCAGAGGAATCTTTCCGCTTGATCTTCTTGAAGAGTTCCCCCCAATGTGGGAGTACTGCCTTAGTCCCTGTGCTTGATTCTGTGTCTCTAAAGGTCGGAGGCTAAGTGAAAATCTTCTTGGTGGATTTCTTGATGACTGGTTCCGGCTTGAGAGTGAATTCTAATTGCTTTGTTGGCCCTGGGGATGAGCCTTCTCCTACCTCTGATTCTTTCAGCTTGGGCGCCCTTGGCGATCACCCAGTACTTGGCTTCTTTGGAGGCATTGTTCCTACCGTCGAAATCAATCTTTAGGGAATGCGTACAGAGTAACACCGGATAAAAAGTATATGAAGTGAAGCATAAAAAATCCACAGACTAGTACATACCTATAACGCTTGCTAAACCTATTGTTTAATACTCACGGGACCTTGGAAACTTCTTTTGAATTGCTCATCTTGCTCCTCTAGATTCTCTAAACTTCTTTGCGCAGATGATCTTGTTTACGAATAACTTGAAAGAATTTAAATGGGGAAGAAACTATTGTGTCGTATCAACCAATTAACTCGAGTTATGAGTGAAAATCGAACGAAATCCTCCACTGAATATCTTCAATTCAAATCATCATGGGTTGACGAAGGAGGCGCGGAGGGTGGTGTGTTGTATCGGTAAATTCAAACGGTCCTTTTGATTCGCACATGAATTATAAACTAATGCGATATTTGGAATTAATTATTCCCTTAAATGCTTCGGATTGCAACGTATCTAGCGCTAAAATGTCCCATCGTGTCACTTTCCTAGTGGGTGGATCGGGAAACGGCAAGGTGTTACGAGTGTTTTTCGTTGATATTCTTCTACGGAAAACCTCCGACGCCGATTGATTTAATCATACGGTGTTGACGTGGCACAACCGGCTCGGGATATGTAGCAATGAAGACCAATGACTTAGCTCACGGGTAATGGTTGGGACTTCATTCAAGTTGTGCACTCTAAACTAAACCTAGAAATGTCGATGCTGAAAGGTATCTGGGATCAGCGTTCGAGGACAAACCTATCACGCAGTTTCCTTTAGTTTAGCATTTAAAAACTCCCGATGCTGAAATGTTTTCGAAAGTCGGTGATTGGAGAAAAATTTAGCGTGGTTCGAATGTTTGTCATGACTTGGTCTTCTCCGATTTTTCTAAGTGCGTTGGGTATCGGCTATTGGCGATGTCATTGCCTTCTTTGTTAACCTTTACTTTCCTTTCCTTTTACCGATGCCGAAGGGGATCGGTCATCGGCAATATCTTTGTATGATGCTCGTTGCGAAGAAAACTTCCTTTTGTCGATTCCGGTGAAGATTGGTGCTCGGCGACTAAGGTTTCTTCGAATGATTTTCCTTTGTCTTTAAATCTTCTCGATGTCGACTCTTTGAGCGCGTCAGGGAAAAAATTTGGGATGTCGATTATTTATTTAAATGTTAGTATTTTAAGTTATGGGTTTTAACATATTCAACCGAACTTTCAAGGACTTAAATGAGAATCGAAGCAATAAGCAAAGGAAACAATTTTTACAATAAATTTGAATCT
This sequence comes from Picea mariana, assembly GCA_032191745.1. Taxonomy (NCBI): domain Eukaryota; kingdom Viridiplantae; phylum Streptophyta; class Pinopsida; order Pinales; family Pinaceae; genus Picea; species Picea mariana. The sequence goes on along the minus strand of JASDQU010255177.1, from coordinate 11,718 downwards.
GACAATGCAAAAGATCAAGTGGTACCCAAAAAGAATAATTTGGCATATGCTTTTCAGGGTGTGTTGAGTGTTCAACACAGTCTTTGTGTGCCACTCAATGGTCATTGCAACTGCTCAATCCGAGATGTGTTGAGATCCAGAGCTGGAGGGCACGAGGGGGCATAAAACCCATATCCCTGATTCATCCATCAAAGTCTGCCAATATACCAACCGCCAGCTCCTATGCTCTCTGAGTGTCATATCGCATGTCAGATGGAGTGTCAGGTCAAGTTTTGAATGGAGTGTTGGATGAGGGACCAGATGGAGGATCAAATCGTGATTCCGCCCTGTTGCAAGAAAACCAAAATGTTAGATCTTCATAAACATTTAACTGAGATGAATTGATCGTAAAATCATTGTAAAAATGATAATTATACATACCTCGTGTGATTCCATGGCGAATTGATATATAAAGATTTTGGTAATACCTTCAAAATGGCTAAATGAGAGCATAGCATATGTAATTTCACGTGCAAAAAGGATTTGTCCATTGAAAAAAATTAGTCAAAACATGAACCCAACATTACACCCACACCTAAGGATTTGTAGGTCCCTCTGCAAACAAAAATGAATCACCCGACATAACTATACTCGTGAAGGAGGGGGTGGATTGGCTTTAGAAGCTTCTCCCTCTTTCCCTAGGGAATTTGTCTTAGGCATTTTATGATGTTTCAATTGCATCCAGAGGCTACGATTGGTGGTGGTCATATGGTCAACCAATCGCTGAAGAGTATTCACCTTTGCTTGCAATACAGCATTGTCATGATGCAGATGCATATCCATAGTTTTTTGTTCTTCCAATTGTTGAAGCAACTGAGCATTTTCTTGTTGCAATTTCTCAATAATTGGGGTATGATCTTATGGTTCAAAAGAAGAGGGCTTGGATCCCTTGATGGATGTATAATTTATATCAACTTTAGAAGATGATGTAGGCATCTGGGAGGAAGGAGTAACAGTGTTTTTATGAGGGAGACTAGGTGTAATAAGTTCAAATTTGACTTCTTTATTGGGTTCAAACTCCTCTGTGGAAACTTCTCTGGGTATTTTATGGGGGCTCTCATGATCGGAAGACAATTGGATAGGATCTGAAGTGCTTGGAGGTTTTACATTGGGTTTGCCACTCATACTTCAGGTGCTTCTTCAAAAATATTCCCCCTTGAATCGATTGGCTCCTCTCCTCTTTGTAGGGACTGAAGGAAAGTCCTATTGAAATGCATCTTGTAGCTTCTTAGGTTGAGGATCAATAGGTGTTGAAGGCAATGGGGAATTATCAGCAGGATTTTTTATTTTCTTACCAAATGAGGCTATAGGGGAATCAATAATTTTCTTGGCCTTTTGATCAAGCAGAGAGATAGTTTGAGTTGGAGGGTTTGGATTTTTTGGAGAATGAGGCTTAGATGGAGTGACAACCCCCGAATCAACTGATCTCTTGTTGTTCTTGACTGTGAGATGGGGGTTTGTGAATTGGTAGATGAATTAATGCCATGTCTTGCTCTGTTTTGTCAATTTAGCTATAACAAGAAATTTAATGAGGCCATGGTGAAATAAAATTTTGTGAGGGTTGGCCAAGTTTTTACGAACTTGGGAAGACATTTTCTCAATACTTTTCAATAAGTATAAAGGAAAATTCAAGGGTTTATTGAATTGAAAATGGGATAACATACGAAAATGACAAGCTTTGAAAACAGAGTACCTACCTTCAAAAGTGATCATCCTGGTAATTGCAATCAGGGGGTTAATTAATTCATCCTTGATACATTCTTTTGAGTATCCTTTGGCTCCAGAAACATTTTGAAATTTAGGCTTGAATACTCTGTTATAGCTTGGACGTGGCAATTGATGGTGTTTGAACCATCGATCCCCAACCCGTGGCAATTTCGTGGCTGAGGAAATAGATTCTTCAGAGACCAATAAGGACAGAGACCCTATGTGAGCCATCCTCCCATTGAACCCAAGAGTGAATTGGAGTGAGACGCCATCGTCGTTTCCCTACAGACTGGGTAAGAATGGTCCCCACCCTGCGCAAAGGAAGATCTCTCTACACTCTACGAATTTGGGAATGGCTAGAAGCTCGACGTAGAAGGATCGTTCATAGAATTTGGGCATGGTTACAGTGCGAAGGATGAGTAGGAGAAAGGAATTTGGAAAAATATGAGCGCGACATAGCAAACAAGGGATGAGCAGAATGGTAATTGGGGCAGAATACCCAGTTTTTAATGAAATTGAGGTGCAAACATTTGAATTCATGAGCAAATTCAACACACATGATCGCCATGCGCGACTATGATTGCAAAGCATTTGAATTTCAAATGGTGGTGTACTTTGGAGGCAAATGAAATTATGTGATAATTAGATCAATGCCCAAGTCTTCGACTTGGACATTTGATTATAAAAATGCATTAAAAAGTTTTAATTCAATTACAAACATGAATTTCGAAAAATATACCATTCAACCCATCTTAACTTACCATTGCAACAGGTGTATCAAATCGAATGATCATTTCTGCATGCAATCGTGGTCATTTACAGTGTATACATACCTCATCCAATCCTCCATATGGAACTTCATCTGGTCTTTCAAATGGCACTCCATCTGGTCTTCCACATGGAACTCCTTTCGGTACTCCAGATGGCACTCCATCCAGTCCTCCTGTGCAAGTGGAAATTATCCCCATTATAATGGGCGTTCACCCATAGCACTCAGCTTGGGAAATTTCTGGCAGTCATGGTGAACAGCAGTATGGAGCATGGACAGGATAAGTTTGAAAAGGATGATCATTTGTTAATTTCCTTGTCATCGATCTATAATATAAAACAACTTGTTCCCCTGTTCATAGGCATGTAACATAGAACTGTAGTGAATTTAACAGTTTGTTATTGATCTATAATTGACAAAAAGAACCAGTTAAACAATATTCCATTAAAAAATGTACAGTGGGATTATAACACACAGTAATGTCAGTAGTATATAATTTAGCATATAAATAAAAACAATTGTTGATATAATAGCTCAGAATATCATAAAAACAATATGATAGCATTTTTAATAGAGATTCTACTTCCTCTTCTCATGGATTGTAATATAGATGGGCAGTGTTTATCATTTTTCAGCTCAAGAAACCCCTCCCCCACTCCTAAGTATTGTGACACCTCACAATCAAAGATATAGAGAACCAGTCAATTCTCCCAATAGTCTAAGATTTACAGTTTGCCAAGTGTAGAGATAAATTTCACACATTAGTTTGACGAGACGATTAAAATATGGCCCCACCTGTAGGATAGAACATCCTACGTATAGTTAAGAAGAGATAGGTGAGAGAGTCTTAGGATGGTCTATTGACGAACGTTTATGACACACTGTCAACGGGAACGATAGATTCGGTCTGGGGTTGTATAATTAACCCAAGTCATTTGGTATGATCTAACCTGGCAGGTTTAATGGCTCTGTTAGCCAACTAAGATCCCAAAACAACTAAAAGATGTGGACTAACTAAAGATACAACTCTAACAATCAACACTTTAATTATAAATTCTTAACTAACAGTGTTTATGTACAATAGCTATATACAATTTACAAGGTTTAAGCAAAGCCTTGTGACAATAATTGTTTTAAGATAATGAATCTAAACAAGATTAAATATAAACAAAATTATTCTATTACTCTAAATACCAAACTAATAAACAATGGATGAATAATATTGTTAATGATATAATGAAAATAAACAAAGTATTTAACGTTTAGATGATGCAATCACTATTCATTCACAAATTAACAAATTAAATAAATAATACAATAACTAACCTCGCTGATCAGCAGTGCTAAGCTAAATTCATCTCTTTGTATTTGTATGAGCTCCTTTTAACCTATGTCAAGTGTAAACCTATGACAAAGGCAAGCATAATACTTCCTGAAGAAACTCAAAGAAGTTTTTTATATTCTGGAACGTGCTTATGATGACAGAAAGACAAACGATTATATATCATGTGACTTTAGAATGTCCAAATAACTGAAAATGAAATAATTTCCAATCATCAGTAAATGGTGTTACCAACTATCTAGTATCAGATGTAAACTCAAAATACTTGAACATATGATCAGCCATGGATATTAAAGGAACCAAAATATAATGAACCATATAAATGAAAACATAACATGAAAAATTATATGCAGGACAGTTAAAAGTTAGTTCAATACAAATAAAGTTTCATATTCAGAAATTATATGAGAAACAATATTAACATTGCACAATCTACAAAAGGACAAAAGCCAAAGAGTAAATTGTATCCTATATAGTTTCAGTATAATAATTTTATCATAAGGTTGGGATAATAGACTCTTAAAGAATAAAAAAAATCAATACATAAATGATAGCAATTAACCATGTATTGATAAAACAGACTAAAGTAATTCAAATCAATGCATAATCAATTACTCAAAGAATATGAAGATATTATAATGAAAACAAAATCATTTTACTCGCAGGACAAAAGTCATTAAGAAACCTGGAATTCCATATTCTTCTTCGAAAATACTGGTCCATTCTCCCAAAGATTCCAACCATCCGTTACTCCATTTGAAAAGAAAAAAGTTTACAAAAGAAACAACATACAAAAAAAAAGGATAAAAATCCTCCTCTTGATTTCCTAGATCTCCATGGCTCTGAACTTTCTCATATATTTATACAATGAATGAATAGTCTGGGTGTCACTAACAATTTCTGCCACCTGAAATTTGTCTTGTAAAGAGACACAAATATCTCTCAAATCGTGCATTTGTTTGGGAAAATTATATCGTGTAAGCTAAACGGGTCCATTATGCAGATGGGTTTTCAACCGTTTCTTCAAATTCCTTACGGTTTTGCTGAAACAAGTCCAGCAAAATCGTCTATCTATTCTTGAACGCATTTCCAAATCTTATATGTTATTGTTCATAAATTATTTGCAGCAATCCAATATTGTTTTTGGATCAATTATCTTAAACGTATTTAGATAATAAAATCAAGTCATGATCAGATCTGTACCAAATAACTGATAATAGAAACCTGTGAAACAAAAAGAAACCAAACTAATAACCTAAAAATTGTGAATAAAACAAAATCTAGAACAATAAAATTAAAATGAATTTAAACTAACTATAAGTTCTAAACAATCATTGTTTATATTTTCCTTTTAAATATGATCTTAAAATTCTAGAAGCTTCAAGTTGATGGAGAGGAGAAAATTATTAATTTTGGGTTTTCACAAAATCAAACAAATAATAGATAATTTTCTATTTTATTTTTTTGAAATGAGATGCAAACTGACAGAAGAATTTAATTAATTAAACCTACCAAATGACTTTGTGAAAATGATTTCTAATGAGAAAAAGACGAAAACATAATCATAATTTAAACAAAAGTAAACAGTTGATAAAAAATAATGTTTTCATTTAAATTAAGATTTCTATGTTCGTCTCTCCCTCATTCAAAATTGATTAAATGTGAACAAATGTCATAGAAACAATGTGTCACAATAAACGTTATTCCTGTAAAATCATTGTTATTAATCCAATTCTTCAACCAAACCATTCTCATAGAAGATAAATTCAATAAGGAAGAGGTAATAACAAACTCCCAAATTATGAAGCTCGTCCATCAACATCAAAACTTTGTAGAAAGAAAAACGGAATGGCTTTTGAATTTCATGAAACTAAAACCAAAAAAAATAAAAGAATATAAACTCAAACCAACCTCGAAACAAAGCAAACCAATACCAATCCAATCAAGTCAAAGGGAAAAAAAAACGAAGAATCCAAGTAAAATTTTGAGGGACCCTAGATTTGATTAAAAATAAAGAAGGGGGTTGTTGGGGCCCAACAAATGGCGACTCATTGGGTGAAGCAATTATCTCTAACCTATTAAATTTTCATTGCAGGGAAGAAGAATAAGACTTGGATATAATTTTAAGCTGCTTTGAAACAAATCTACTTTAATATTACACAATATTAAGATTAGCTCAGATTTATAGAAAAATATCAGAAAAGAAGAAAATAATGCTTTTACAGAGGATTATAACCTGAAGTTGTGTTTTAATCAAAGAGTCACAATGTTTATAAAAGGACTTCAATACCATTGACAGAGCCATTGTTGCCAGCAAGCGTCCATATCCTCGACATGGATGTCATTTGACCCACTCAAATGCTTTAATCCCATCCAATAGTTGTATCCACATGATGTATACTTCCATAAAAGTTAATTTAAAAGCATATACTTGCTACCTCTCGACCCGACATTGCTTTGTTGCAAGAAGGCCTGTTCAGTACCCCGACGAAGTTGTCTTGGTATCATGTGTGCATTTACCCACTGCCAGCGAGCCTGTTCAGTACCCCGACAGGTTTACACACACTTCCCACACTTAAGTGCTTCCAACCCTCTTATGCCACTTTTAAATAATAATACAATTATAGATTTATTGATGACAAAGAGAGCAGGGTGATACTGGAGGTTAATTGCAATACAGGTGAACAATTGATCGTTTTTTTATTATTATTTTCTTTCAAAACTGGAAGTTTTATCATGGTTTAGAGATTTTAGATTTCGGTTAAGGAATCATCTAGAGAATGGGGAAGCACTTAAAAGTGATCTTTTAAGAACATGGACGGTGTAAAAAGTCTAAGGATAATCGTAATTCCCAAATATCTCGACACACTTCAGGGGTAATACTCTGACAAAGACCATTTAGGATTTCATAATACTCAACTGAATTACAAATCAATTATCTGAGCTAAACCTTAACATCAGAAACCGTTTCAAATGTTTCAAATTGATTTTAAAAACATAAGGCTTGAAATGAATGCTTCCTTCGACAATCGCTCTTTGATCAGAAATATATTTATTCAAAAATACAGACAAGAAGAAAGCTCATTCAAAGAAAACAAAAAAACACAGCAAACCAAATCAAATTTTATTAATGGGATTCAAAATCAGAAGTGCATAAAAAAAACAAAATTGAAATAGAAAAAGCATACTTTTAGAAACAATTTTGGCCAAAGATAAACCCGAGCTTTTGGATCCACTAGCATCTCAGTATAAAATAAAGGAAGAACTAAATCATATAAAATATCATCTGTGAGCAAGTTCTTTTCTTAAGATAGTGATGCATGAGATGTTATTTTGACCAAGCATTATTATTAAAAATAAAAGAGACTAAAAGAAAAAAAAAAATCCTTATTAATATGAGTGCAATCTTACTCGTGGCACCTTGGGTCAGGGTTGAATTCGGGTGAATTGATAGTTCAAATTACTTATCTCTTTACTTTCCATTTTAAAATTTCCATGATGATAATGTGTTTTTGAAAAGAAATATTCAACGAAAAGAAGAGAGAAAATGATTAAAGTGGACTTCCCTGACAACACTCATATTATTGTTCTCTTGGTGTACCCACTTGTGTTCATAACTGCATTATTACAAAAAGAAATATTGAGAAAAAAAATAAATGAAACCTACTCCTAAACCTACCCTTACTACTAAACAAATCAAAATACTAAGTGAAGTCGTATTTCTAGTGCAACCATCGGAGTAACTCCAATCCTGCAATGAAAACAAAACTGAATATCAGTAACAAGAACGGGACTGTATCGAAATATGAAAAGAATACATCATACTTACCTTTATCATCATCATTTAAAAACAAATCAAGCATGACCTTACCATTCCCTTGAACATTCTTTCTGTATGAATCCTCCAACCATTCTGCAATTTTGTCATTATATGGGTCACAAAAACATGAAAAAATGAGATTGTGAAGCTTGTGAGAGTTATGGGGACTTGACATAACCATCGGCCTAGACCGAAGTGCCCCATCCTCTCGACAATTTTCCTTTTGTTCCATATTTTATCCATCTGAAGGATATAAAATGAGTTTGTCAAAGTTACCTCCTTGATCTCTAAATAAGGTGAAGCTAATCTCACCATTCCCTGGAAACTTTTCGAGATATGAATACTCCAACTAATCTACAATCCTATCATAATACATGCAATTACTAACATGGGATTGTTCGAAATAATTCACATACGACAAATATTCCTGATGAGAATAAAGTATTAGATTATCATGGAAATAATATTGTAAAAAGGTAGGATCAAGATTGCGAGAACTTGTTGTGATTTTTGATCGGAAAAAGAAGTGTCTCATTCTCTTGAAACTTTCCATTGAGATTGAATACTTCAAGATTAACTATTTGAGGTGAAATAAATGGAACAACCAACATTTTTGAGTAATCATCATTGGTAATAGTATTTGGTTGATTATACTTTTCAACCTCAAATAATTGATCATGGAAAAATTTAGGTCCTTCTTTAAACACAAATTGAGATGAATCAATGGAATATGCAATTTGAGACTCTTTCAAATCATTTCTTGATTTACCCATGGATAATTGATGAGAATAAAAATTAATATGTTCATGGGCAGAATTATTATCCTATTTATCTTCTATTAGGTAATCTATGTTAATTTGTACATGATTATATAGTGCACAATTCATTCCAAAGTGATCTGGAACACATGATTGCATAACATGATGATCAAAAATATTAGGGTACAAGCAATAATATGTAGAATAGTTGAGGAGACGAAATGCATCTCTTGAAATGATCGAAATATGCGTTTCGAATTGTGGTTTTGTTCTCTCTCCTTGTATAAACTGATCAACCTCTGTTGTATGCTCTTTTAAAGAGTATGAGACAGTTTCTAAGAGACAATTTGGTTCATCATAAAAGGGTGAATGTGAGAGAAAGTTACCAGAATTAGATGATTCATTACTAGTTTGATCAATGTTGTCATCTCCTAATAATTGATCTCGAACATGTTCACATGAGTGAGGAGAAGTTTTACTGACAACAATATTACCAAATTCATGTTTCATCTCTTTTACTTCAGAAACAATTTTAATATCTTGGAGAGTTTGACCACGATCTCCTTTTGAATTCAATGTTCTTTCCTCAATAGAAAAAGACATTGCTTGCAAAGAAATATCAGAAGCGACAATTGTATCTTGTAAAATGTCATGTTGCTCCTGATCTGCCAAAATGAAGGAAGTTGACAAAAAATGTGGTGCTTTAATGACTTCAAGATCATCATGAAATTTTAGACCATCTTTAGATTGAGTGCTTAATTCAGATTGGTTAACAATTACTTGATATTGTTTGTCTGAGAGAGAAATGAGGTATTGAAACCATTCATTAATAAGAAACATTTCTTTCAAATGGAATCTAGTACAAACATGTATGAACCTAATTGCAAAATCATTGAATGATTCATCATTTTATTTCCTTAAGCAACTTAATTCATCATAATCATAATTGTTAAAATCTGATAAAAACTCAATTACAAACTCAGACGAAGAATGAATCGAATTAGTCGGAAAAGATTCGAACCAATATTTAACCCTACCTCGGAAGGTGAGAGAAAACAATCTGCATGTAACATTGGGATCAATGATATTGTGTTTTAAACATTTATAAAAAAAAAAAAAAAAATTAGAAATATGGTCTACTGCAGATGTGTTCCCTTCACCATCAAAGGTGAGTTCTGAAAAGAGATCAACTCTCTTGTTGGGAATAATTGGTAATGAGACATTGAAAGCATGTTCCAACACAGTGATTTGGGGAGCCATGTGAAATTAAAAATTGAAGAAATTGACTCCAAATAGTTAGCTTGTCATCTAACCTGCCTTCTAGTGAATTATAAGATGACACAAAAGAATAATTTATAAACCTAGAATTATGAGAGGGTGAGGGGTGAAACATTTAATCATTAAATTTACCTCGGCCCTCCTTCTAGCGCCATTTGTTGATGAGTGTTTATGACACACTGTCAACGGGAAGGATAGATTCGATATAGGGTTGTCTAATTATCCCAATCCGTTTGGTATGATCTAACCTGGCGGGTTTAATGGCTCTGTTAGCCAACTAAGATCCCAAAACAACTAAAAGATGTGGACTAACTAAAGATACAACTCTAACAATCAACACTTTAATTACAAATGCTTAACTAACAGTGATTATGTACAATAGCTATATACAATTTACAAGGTTTAAGCAAAGCCTTGTGAAAATAATTATTTTAAGATAATGGATCTAAACAAGATTAAATATAAACAAAATTATTATATTACTCTAAATACCAAACTAATAAACAATGGATGAATAAGATTCTTAATGATATAACGAAAAATAAACAAAGTATTTAACGTTTTGATGATGCAATCACTATTCATTCACAGATTAACAAATTAAATAAATAATACAATAACTAACATCTCGTTGATCTGCAGTGTTAAGCTAAATTCATCTCTCTGTATTTGTATGAGCTCCTCTTAACCTGTTTCAAGTTTAAACCTATGAAAAAGGCAAGCATAATACTTCCTGAAGAAACTCAAAGAAGTCTTTTATATTCTGAAATGAGTTTATGATGACAGAAAGACAAACGATTATATATCATGTGACTTTAGAATGTCCAGATAACTGAAAACGAAATAAATTTGAATCCTCAATAAATGGTGATACCAGCTATCTAGTATCAGATGTAAACTCAAAATACTTGAATAGATTATCAGCCACAAATATTAAAGGAACCAAAATATAATGAACCATATAAATGAAAACATAACATGAAAAATTATATGCAGAATAGTCTAAAGCTAGTTCAATACAAATAAAGTTTCATATTCAGAAATTATATGAGAAACAATATTAACATTGCACAATCTACAAAAGGACAAAATCCAAAGAGTAAATTTTATCCCATATAGTTTCAGTATAATAAGTTCATCATAAGGTCCAAAAGGAATTTTTGGGATAATAGATTCTTAAAGATTTAAAAAAATTAATACATAAATGATAGCAATTAACCATGTATTGATAAAAAGAACTAAAGCTAATTTAAATCAATTCATAATCAATTACTCAGATAATATGAAGATATTACAATGAAAACAAAACCATTTTACTCACAGGACAAAATCCATTAAGCAACTTGGAATTACATATTATTCTTCAAAAATACTGGTCCATTCTCCCAAAGGTTCCAACCATCCGTTACTGCATTTGAAAATAAAAAAGTTTACAAAAGAAATAATATACAAAAAATAAAGGATAAAAATCCTCCTCTCGATTTCCTAGATCTCCATGGCTCTGAAATTTCTCATATATTTATACAATGAATGAACAATTTGGGCATCACTAATAATTTCCGCTACCTGAAATTTGCCTCGTAAAGAGACACAAATACCTCTCAAATCGTGCATTTGTTTGGGAAAATTCTCGCATGTAAGCTAAATGGGTCCATTCTGCAGATGGGTTTTCAACTGTTTCTTCAGATTCCTTACGGTTTGGCTGAAAAAAGTCCCGCAAAATCATCTATTTGTTCTTGAACACATTTCCAAATCTTATTTTTTGTTGCTCATAAATTATTTGTAGCAATCCAATATTATTTTTGGATCAATTATCTTGAATGTATTTAGATAATAAAATCAAGTCATGATCATGTCCGTACCAATTAATTGATAATAGAAACCTGTGAAACAAAAAGAAACCAAATTAATAACCTAAAAATTGTGAATAAAACAAAATCTAGAACAATAAAATTAAAATGAATTTAAACTAACTATAAGTTCTAAACAAACATTGTTTATATTT
>JASDQU010255175.1:0-12533 GCA_032191745.1 Picea mariana | reverse complement strand
TGAGAATGGGAACTAGTTTTACCACTAGAAGATTCCTTGGACTTGTTAGTGTCTTCACCAAAGGAATCTTCCATTGAAAGTCTCTTGGCTCCATGTTGGGCCTTCTTTGAGGTGCTCCTCCTGGTGTGGCCACTTTTAGGACCATGCTTTTGTATCTCAGGTGTACTTGGAGTTTTCTTAGTATGATTCTTGTCCACATGACTAGAAGTTGGACCATGTTGCAATTGTCTTTGTGTATCTAATAGACTTTCCAGTAGGATTGCATTAATGTCTGCTTTTCGTGCTCCTTGATCATCCATTTATTTTCATCCTTATAACTTTGTAATTATTCCATGAGGCTTCTTATAGTTTCGACCAAATTTGGAGGGGTTTCCACCACCCTCCTTTCATCAGATTCTTCCTCTCTATTGAAGGAGATCTCTCCCATCTCCTGGTGTGTCACCATGATTTACGTTGTAGTTCTCCTATTGTTCATTGACTGCTTGAGTGAAAATAAAATAAAAATTGTTAGTTACTAATCTACCAATTCATGAAAAACACATATCATTGCAAGGTGAAGTCATTTCTTTATTCGAAAACATTAGCAATCTACAGTGAAGACTTCCAAAACATCTATCAACAGTAGAAGGTGTCATTCCTCTCTTCAGTAGAGGTTTAGACAAGTTTCTGATAGAAGGGGGGTAAGATAGGGAGTTACCCCATAAGTTCTCTAATAATATTTTTATGTGACTCGTGCATGAGCCCAAGCAGACCAAGTGTTGTTTCCATGCTCTGAAACCAATTTGTAACACACCCAACCCATAAATATCCTTTCTAGGTGTGGGGCATCAAATTTTCACTTTCTCTGGTTCATTTTCAATCCCCTACTTAAGAAAAACCCTCTAATCAGCTTCCCCTAAACTTACATCTCTTACTGTGCGCTTGAAACAACTAGTGGGGTCTTCCTCATGACCTCGGGCTAAAAACCGAGAGATAAGAGACTGCCTTAGCAAAGTTTTCGGCACTTTGGAGGTTTCTGAACTTTTGGAGTTGCAAAGTGTTGTTAAATTCTTAGATCACTGAAAAATGGAGGGGATCAATGGTCCACACCCTCTGATGAGATCTACGGTCAAAAAGGGCTTCAACGTTCGACATCAAACATTCATATATCCTAATCCTTGAAGTTTTATAATCTTGCCATGTGCCCCTATCCCTTCGGGATTCAGCATTCGGTGATCGACTATCGTCATTATACTTTCGGCCTTTGGTGATTGATGATTCTCATTGAATCTTTATTTTTACCATACTACTCCCAAACTCCCAAACTCTCTATATATCGCCACATGGCCTTGGCCCTTCAACGATCAATGTTCGACATTTTGTGTTGGTCGTTCCTAAATTATAACATGCCCCAAAATATTCGAACTCCTAAAGTTATCCAAACTCCCGGAGTCTCATATATGTCACCAACCATGTCATCATAGACTGATAACTGCTCAGTGCTTCAATCTAACGCTTCACAATATTCCACATAGATCCATAGATCTATGGTTCTCATTAATTCAGTGTTCGCAACTTCGATGGTTTTCACACCTTGAAAACCCTCGGCCAAAATCCTTTGGAGTACAAAGTCTCTAGACCACAAGATCTCTTTCCACATACCCATTCATCCAACGGTCCTGGTTACTTCGACAATTCGGTATTTTGGGAGTTCGGTATGTATCTCCTGGCTTTCCCTTCGTACCATGCCAGATCTATCACCACGTGTACCTAGCCTCTATGGAAAAGATTTTCTATGGCTTGTAGAGCTCCGGGGAAACTCACGTTCCCTATACCATCGAATACCCAAACTCCCGGATGTTCATTGATCTTTAGACATGTGTCCCTTCCTTTTCAACGATCCAGATTTACTCCGTGACTCCGGCGTTCGGGAGTGTCGACACTAGACTACTCATATTCTACTGAAGTAGAACTTTGTCGAAGCACTTAATGCTTCCCTTCCTACATCCAATCTAACTACTGAGAGAGATCTACCTTATACCCCTAAGATCGACATCCCTCGTCGATTCGTGACTTCGACCTTTGGCTAATTTCGAGGATTGTGGAGTCACAAGTCCCAAAGTCTTGAAGCCGAACGAGTTATCCCCTTTTGGACTAGCGCAAGGTTCCCAGACCTTGATCACATGGATACTTTGGAAATTGTAGGAACTAAATGCTACTCCTTTAGCAGTAATTGGGTTAAGGACCTGGGCACAAGCCCTTGGTCATATGGGTGAATAGTATAAGGGAAAAATGTCCTTATCCCATAGAATTCAGCCTTAACATTCCCACTAAGTGTTACACATCACAATTACTCACTTCGATGATGTCTCAGTGTCATTATCGCAAGTGTCACAAGTATCTCACTTTTGTCACAAGTGTCACAAAAATCATATTGTCGTCTCGCATGTGTTGCATCATGGACAAAATTATAAGAACACTTGGGGCATCCTCTAAAACTCATTAGAATATGAAAATATGTCTTTTGGCAAAGTTTACAAGATTTTACCTTAAGGAATTACCATCCTAAAAGTATTTTTGGAGATCAACTCTCCATTTCCCACTTGCACGGAGCGTTAGTGCTCCTTTCCCTCTTAGCAGGGAGCACTACAACGCTCTGTGGCCAACTTTGAGGGAGCGATGATCTGTTGAGAAAACATTGGGACAAATCCACCTTATCTCTAAGGAAAATTAAGAAGAATCCGAGTCAGTTTGGCTCGAATCCCAGTTCAAGGTTGGATCTAAGGGGAATGCCACAACTGATGGAGTCATATCCTCAACTTATCCCAAGAATATCTAAGGTGGTTGAGCCTCTGAAAGGCTATATAAGGAGGCATTTTCATTGTGAAAGAGGGGGATATAATTAGTGAAAAGTATTATCATTCTTAACGTGGAGCTTTTGAGAAAGGGGTTGGACAAGGAGGAATTGGTGAGGTTGCTACATATGCATCTACATGTGTAAGCACCTTGTTTTGTTCTCATTAATATATATGTGCTTGGCCTTTTTGCTTCAAGTTTGTGTACATTTGCATGGGCTTGTCTCTTTTGATGAATCTAGTTTTAAACTAATCTTGGTAGAATAGGAAGTATGATTTGTCTTCGTTGTCTATTGGATTGCATAATTCATTGGAGGACTTGAAGATCAAGTTCAACCCAGATCGAGTGAGGACAAACTGCATAAAAAGGTACTCATAATTTCTTCTTCTTTTTCCTTGACTAGTTTAGCTACATTTAAAGGAATGTCAGTGTTCAAAGTTAACACCTTTATGTCTTGGTCATAGAGGTCTAAGATCCAAGAGGAGATTCACTTGTCTACAGGGGAATTTTCCTATAACAGAAAGTGGCGAATCCACTGGGGATCAAAGCTTTCAGTTTTGGTTTCCTTCCTTGGTCTTGTCTTAGTATTTTCCCATCTTCATATCTTACTCACTGTGTTTTTCCTCTTTTATACATGTGTTGTTAGTCTTGAAGTCATGTTACACAGGTTGATGATCAAGCCTTCCTGAGTTTTTGTTTTCTGGGTTGACACTTTTTCATCCTCAGAAAATAGCGCCCCTCTTCCTTTATATCCAGAGCATTGATTTCAAATCGGTGCTCTCATGCAGTTCTCTAGAGAGCATTGTAGTGCTCTGGTGCTTATATAACTAGAGTGTCGATTTTTGCTTCTGTTGAAAAATTGTGGGATACCTCTGATGGGTGTGATTTTTGTTTTTTCCTCCTGCTCGGGACTTTTGCTATCAATGTGTGTCTTCTATAAAATTTGCAACCATTTTCTTTCTAAGATTTTTTTATTCTTTGTTTGGTTTTTTAAAGATATTTCCTTGTTTTGGAATCGCTCTTCCTCTTTGAGATCTTGAGCTGGTTTGATACTTTCTTGTTTATCTGATTGCTTGAAAGTTGTCACAAGGAAGTCCAGAGATCTGTGTATTGTTCCATTTGATCTTTGATTTATATATTTCCAAGCAAATTTTCTTGTTTGAGTTTTGGTTTTCTTTTTGGAAAGTTTGGATTTGTGTTACTTCTTGTTTGATTACTATGAGAGTGTGTTTTTTGTTGATATGATATTTGCTTCAAATTGTCTAAAATTACAAATAGTGAAATCTAATTGGAATAAGCTTTGAATCATATCAATTAAAGTTCATATTTAAACAAAGAGATATATTTTCATGATTGGATTTTGGATATTAGAATCATTTTCTGAGTGGTTTAGCATTGAATTGGATTCTTGTTGAGAGCAATTGCATGAAGTCTCTGTATTTTTTTGTGTTTGATAGTGAAAAGAAAATTTCTCCGCCTTCCCATAAATAGAAGTTCATTGAAAAGAAATGATTGTTTATCATTTTTATTATGAAAATTTTTGGAATCGAGTCACAATATCATCAATTTCACTCTCATTCACCTCTGAGTAAAGAACAACCACAAAATCAACTCTACTTAAAATTGATCTAGAAACTTTTTCTTTTTAGATTCCTCCACCAACATTAGACTAGGATTAGTGCTTTGGATTAGGCTGTGAGTACAACTCTCCGGAGCATTCAAAACAAACATTAGCCTCTTTCGATAGGGAGAGAAAATACAATTTTTGTATAAGCTTATCTGGGATCCCCTCTCACACAGGGGTTACGCACGAGGTCATGTTCAGAAGAACCACAAAGATTATCCCTCCACGGTTTAACCATTCATAGTAGTAAGATCATATATTAGGGGTTCTTCTTGAGGTCCAAGTGTCTTCATTTTATCTCGATGCTTCGTGAATTCCGAATCCGTTCGGGGTCCTCTGGAGTTCTACTGGTCCACTTGTTCTCAGTTCTCTTGAAGGATTTCAGACTTGTTATCCTTCCCATAAATTCGGACTGGACTGTCAATTGTACCTGCCCAAGGGATGACTGCGAGTTGGTGTCTTTAGTAGCCATAATCTTTAGGGTCTTTACATAAGGTGATGGTGAAGGGAATTATTCACTATACCTGGAACATACGATGGTCAAACTCACTCAAGCTCCTTGGAGGGTAAATCCACGATTATTATGTGGAATCTTGCACCAAGGCGTAAGTCCATTAAGTAGGTCACCATCATAATTGTTCCACCTGCTCATATCCTAGCCCCTTTTCGACTTGATCATGCGATGTTAGATTTCATCACCAACTAGTATGGTCATTGAGAGAAGGTTTGTTTGCTTGTTTGTATTTCTAGATTTTTTAGTGTGTGTTGTTTTTTTAATAGTTTTTCAAAATTGAGCATGTAGATGATAAAGGTCTTTGTCGATCATGTAGGATGCAAGGGCTAGATCTAGAAGAAGGCTACCAACCCTTACCTCCTAACTCACCAGAAGACATCTACTATGAAGAGGTATAAAATCGCTCTGACGCTAGGAGTGTTGCTACTCCTTTGTTAGAAAATTTGGAAAGATCCTTGGTTACGGTTGAGGATCCCACTCCTCATACTACACCTGTGTCAGAAGCTCCTATTGAACCACTCTTGGTTCGATTAAACTCGTTGGGTAACGTTATAGAAGAAGAAGTCCCAGGTTTTCCATTGAGACCAATTACCAAGACATATATGGGATCCATAGAACCACTTTTTAGTGATGACTATAGGACCCCCATCCTTCCTACTAACACAGTAGATCCACATCAGAAACCTTCTCATTCTGTATGGAGGACTCCATCAGGACATGATCTTTATGAGCATTTTGAATATATTTGACAACCTCTCAATCCTCATGAGCCTCTTGTCGATGAGTCAAGACCATTCAGTCAAACTATTGAGCATCCCATCGAACATGTCATCAATATTGTTGTTACGTTAGCACAAGTCCACCTTAATGTTGGATTCATTACCTCTACTCATACATAAGGCACTTCAACTGCTACTCCCACCTTTACACCTTTTCACACTACAGCTCCTCATGTTCCACAAAATCCTATTGGAATGCCTTTACAACAGAGAATGCAGACCCTTGCCAGACATACACAACCAACTGCAGGACATATCTCAACTGGGGGGAAACCACCATCTAGTGGACCTATCCCTCCTGAGGTAAAACCAACCTTTAGCAGGCCTACCCCTCCTAGGGGACATCCACCTTTCCATGTTCCTTCTAGAGGATAGCCTCCCTTTACTTGTCAAACCCCTTTTGTAAATCAACCTATGGTAGGTGGGCAACCTTCTTTTGTCAAAAACCCTTCGCAATCCTGGGGAGAACCTTCAGGAGTTACGTTTAATCAACTCTACCCTGGGGGGAAATATTACCATAACCCACAAGGAGGAGTATCAAATCTTGCTCCTTCCAGACTATCTTTTGGAAAACCTTATTCAGGTGTCCCAAATCCCACCTGGGGTCCTCAAGGACAACAAATTTATCCTCCCCAAGGGTATAATGTTTATCCTCCCCAAGGGGATAATGTTTACCCTCCTCAAGGACAAACTGTTTACCCTCCTCAGGGGAAAACTATTTATCCCCCACAACCGAATCAACCAAATTATCCTCCTCATAATCCACGAGTTTCTGCCCCAGTCATGAATGTTCCTCAACAACCATTAAATATTTCCTATACTGGCCAACAACAACCATATATGGGAGGGCCTACTAGATACAATTATCCACCTCAACCAGTTTATGGCCCCACTGGTGTCCCTATGCCACACCAGTATCACCCTCAAGTTAACTGACAATTACCCTTTCTTCCCACTCTGAATCTCCCGGACTTGTCTCGATTGACAAATGATCCCATATTGCATTTTCCTTTTTGGCCAATAATTCCCACTAAATTACCTTCTAACATCCCCAAGTTTGATGGTAAACTTGGAGAAGACCCAAAAAACCATGTGATGACATTCCATTTATGGTGTTCATAAAACTCATTGATGGATGATTCTATACGTTTACGTCTCTTCCAGCACACACTTACAGGCTTTGCAGCTAAGTGGTACATTGAACTTCCACGTGGTTCTTTTAAATATTTCAACTCCCTTGCTATGGATTTTCTCATGCATTTTCAATTACCCATCCATTATGATACATCTACAGAACTTTTAACCTCTCTTCATCAAACAAACTATGTGCATATCTCTGATCACATTCATGAGTGGAGACGACAACAAAGGTTAATTAAAGCAACCATTCCTTACCAGTTATTGGCAGAATGGTATACTAAATCTCTTTTACCCTTGATTTCTTGTGACGTCTCCATGGGTGATGTAGTCATTGAGGAAGAATCCATTTCCTGGGCCCAGTACTTAGATTTGGTTTATTCACAATCTGGTACTTTGTATGAGTTGATTCCAAACACTACCCGTACTCCTACCGATCCATCCAAACCTTCTTCCACGACACATGCAGATGGATTTATCGGTACCATCAAAACCCAATCCACATCATAGTCAACTAGAACAGTAAATCACTCTATTTCCACACTTTTTACCAGTTCAAATTCACTCTCCTCTACCTCCCTCCCAACTCATATGTCTGAGGTGAATGCAATTCAATCTGCCTCTTCACAACAATCTAGGAGTAAGAAGATAACAAAAAATAAACCCAAAAAGAATAATAATAATAATGCACATCCCAAAACCAAAACTCCATCGCCTGCTACTGAAAATAAACCACAGCGAACACTGAAACTCCCATGTCTTATTTGTGGTGAATATCATTTCACCTGAGACTATCCACATCGCGACGAAGTTGCAAAATTTTTCAAAGGGAATTCCCAACCCGTCGTGTTAACACAACCTTTTACTCAGTAGCAATCCATGGTTGCTTAAGCACTTTCCCCTCCCACAGGGGGTAGTTCCGGACATCCTCCTAGTGATGAAGCCTTGATGAGTGCTCATATTTATATGTTCAATGGGATTGATTTAACCACTCGCACTACCACATACAACACACAGGCTAAACCTGATAAAGAAAAGGTCACTAACGGTACTCCATCGAATCCATCTCCCACCTCCCTTAGTCCTTCATCTGTTAGTCCTCCATATGGATCACTTCAGATAGAGAAACCTACTTTCGAATCTATTCTACACCCTCCCAAGAGAACTATTTGCAAATCAACTTTTAATCCTAGTTCATGCAAGATACCAGATATAATAAATATGCAGAATAGAAATAAAATGCTAGAAATGGCAGAATAATAGTAATATAAGCAACATAATCTCCACAATAACACATAAATGATATAAGAACAACAACATAAATAACACTTTGATTCAGAAAGCAATGTTCACGAGCCTCTTTGAGGGGGCAACCTCCAGTTGAGCAACGCTCTATTACAATAATCTCCAAGCTAGGGT
Organism: Picea mariana; assembly: GCA_032191745.1. Taxonomy (NCBI): domain Eukaryota; kingdom Viridiplantae; phylum Streptophyta; class Pinopsida; order Pinales; family Pinaceae; genus Picea; species Picea mariana. The sequence continues at coordinate 4,225 of JASDQU010255175.1, read as the reverse complement.
TTCCATACCCTCGACCCTTATTTATACTAAATATGTCTATCAAGAGAAGCATCTAGAGGAAGATCCTTCTAGAAGCGAAAGCTTCTATTAGGTATTCTTACATCTGCCTTATTCTATTTTATTGAAAGGCATTATTAATATTGACCTTTATTACATCCGAATATATTGATCTACCTATGTGCGATTTAGGACCCTAACATGTCCGCCCCCTTAAAAACAACCTTGTCCTCAAGGATAGAGATGTGGAAACTGCTGCAGAATGGTAGCTGGTTCCCAAGTGGCATCTGCTGGAGTCGTATCTTTCCACTGGAATAGCACTTCCTTGATGGTTCTCTGGTGCAGGTGACACTCATGCTGGTCCAAAACTGCTTCTGGCTGTAGCCAAATGGATCCTTCTTCAGCTAACTCTGGAAGGTTGGTTTGAATTTGGCACCTAGTTCCAATCACCTTCTTTAAGCATGAAACATGAAAAACAGGATGTAGCTTCGACTGACTGGGCATAGCTAATTGATATGCGACTTGTCCCACACGCTTGAGAACTGTATAAGGACCATAAAATTTGGGCGCTAGCTTCTGACAATGCTCAGCCTTGAGGGAAGTTTGCTTGTATGGTTGCAGTCGCAAAAACACCTGATCCCCTTCTGCAAATTGACGTTCAGAGTGACCTTGATATGCTTGTTGCTTCATGTGATTCTATGCCATGACCAAGTTCTCTTTAAGGGTATGAAGAATATCCTCTCGAACTGTAAGTGTTTGTCCAACTGCCTAGACCTTCAAGGTACCCGGTAAGTATGAGAGAACTGAAGGTGGCTTTTGTCCATATACCGCTTCAAAAGGAGTCATGAGAGTAGCTGTATGGTAGGAAGTGTTGTACCACCATTTGGCTAGGGGTAACCATTGAGCCCACCGATGTTGTTTTTCAGAGGAAAAACACCTCAGATATGTTTCCAAACAATTGTTGACAACTTCTATTTGATCATCAGTCTGGGAATGATAAGTTGTGCTGAGATGCAATTGGGTGCCCTGTAGCTTAAACAGTTCTTACCAAAAATTGCTTGTGAAAGTTGGGTCACGATCAGAAATAATAGAGTGCGGCATGCCATGAAGCTTAAAGACCTGGTCCATGAAAATTTGAGCCACCGTGGATGCAGTAAATGGGTGTTGAAGAGTGCAGAAATGAGCATACTTGGAAAGGCAATCCACAACCACCATTATGACTGATTTATTCCCCGATTTGGGTAAGCCAGTAATAAATTCCATAAATATATCCTTCCAAATAGCAGGTGGAATCGGAAGCGGTTGTAGTGTGTTCGGAGATTTGATTGTTTCTCCCTTGTTGCGTTGACACACCTCACATTCAGTGACAAAATTACGGATGTCTTGTTTCATACCATCCCAAAGAAAAGAATGTTTTACCCTGTCATATGTTTTGGTGAACCCTGAGTGCCCCACCGTGGGTGTAGCATGAAGCTCAGAAAGTACGGTGGATTTAAGCTTTGATTGTTTACTTAAATACAAAAGACCTTTGTATTGAAGCTCATCCTGGAGCCAAGAGTACCCTGGGGGAGCCGGAGCATTGGTCTGCAATTGCTAGATCAGCTGCGAACTTTTGGGATCTTGAAGCCATTCTTGGTTGATAGCTTGGAGCCAATCGGGTACAATGAAGGAAAGAGAAAAAAGGGATCCTTCTTCTTCATATTTTCAGGACAGTGCATCCGCCACTACATTGTCTTTTCCCTTCTTGAAAATGATCTCATAATCGTATCCAAAGAGATTAGTCACCCATTTTTTTTTCTCTGGGGAGGAAATGCGTTGTTCCAGAAAGTACTTGAGGCTTTGATGTTCGGTATTAATTTGGAAGTGTTGCCCCAAGAGATAAGGGCGCCACAAATCAACAGCATGTAGAATAGCCAACATTTCCTATTCATAAATGGGTTTGCCTAGATTCCTTTCAGACAGTTGCTTGCTGGTGAAGGCCAAAGGTCGACCCTCTTACATAAGGACAGTGTCGATTTCTTTCCCTGAGGCATCACATTTCAACACAAAGGTATTTGTGAAATCAGGAAGGGCCAGAAACAAAGTGGTGCACATGGTCGTCTTCAAGGTTTGAAAATCTTGAGCAGTGGCTGGAGTCCAAGTGAAAGAGTTATTTTTGAGAAGAGCAATGAGAGGTGTTGCAATCTTTCCGTAGTTCTTAACAAACTTGCGATAATACCCTATTAAGCCCAGAAATCCATGCAAGCTTTTGAGAGTCTTTGGGTGCGGCCAGTCTTGCATAGGTTCAATCTTTTTCGGATCCACCCTAATGCCATCCTTGCCAACCAGATGACCCAAGTATTCTACTTCTGAGGCACCGAAAGCACATTTAGACTATTTTAAGAAAAGTTGGTGCTGAGAGAGTAGATGGAGAACTTGATCCACATGAGTAAGATGGTATGTCTAGGTTTTGCTATAAGTGAGGATATCATCAAAGAAAACTAAGACAAAATGATGGAGAAAGGGACAGAAGACATGATTCATGAGGCTTTGGAAGGTGGAGGGGGCATTACACAAGCCAAAGGGCATGACCAAAAACTCATAGTGGCCCTCATGAGTGCGAAAGGTCATCTTGGGAATGTCTGCCTCTTTCATATGTATCTAGTGATAGCTTGAGTGAAGATCAAGTTTAGTAAAGAATTGGGTGCCACTCAATTCATCGAGGAGGTCATCAATGACAAGAATGGGAAATTTGTCTTTAATGGTCAGTTTGTTGAGGGCACGGAAGTCAGGACACATTCTCCAAGAACCTTCTTTCTTTAGGACCATGACTACAGAAGAAGAGTAAGGGCTCGTACTAGGGTGGATAACACATGCATTAAGGAGTTCCTGGACCATTTTCTCAATTTCATTTTTTTGTGAAAAGGGGTGGCGATATGAACGAATATTGGGAGGAAGGCTTCCGGGTACAAGGGGAATGGAATGATCATGAACACCGTGTGAAGGAGGGAGTCCTTGGGGAGTGGAAAATACCATTTGATGTTTAGAAAGGAGGGATTGGAGGTCATGCAGGACCGGGGGTGTCTTTGTTGCTTGTATGGCATGGAGTTGGGCAATGACACCAGAATGACCTTTTTTGAGTAGATTTTCCATGCGATGGGAACTAATGACCTCAGGTGAACCAGCAGTGATGCCTTGGAATTTATATTGGTGGTCTTCCTAGTCGAATTGCATGGTTAATGCCTTAAAATCCATGAGAATGGGACCCAAAGTTCTTAGCCAGTCTACACCCAACACAATGTCACAACCACCCATGTCGATAGAAAACATATGGGATTTTAGGTGGTAGTCACCAATTTGGAGATGCACATTTTCACAGTGCCCTCTACATTTCATGAAACCACCATTGGCAATCATGATTTGGAAATTGTTGACAGCATGGATGTAGCAATGAGTTTCTTGGGCAATGCAGCGATGAATAAAATTATGGGTGCTTCCACTATCAACCAAAATGATGACCTTCCGATGCTTGATGTAACCGATTAACTTGAGGGTTTGGGGAGTGGAGAAGCCAGTGAGAGCATTGAGGGAAATGACGGGTTCTACTTTGGGAGGGTCTGAGGGAGGGGTTATGTCAGTGATTTCAGGTGACTCAGACACAAGGGGAGTTTCAACNGTTCCTTACACTTGTGTCCTGGGAAATATTTGTCATCACAATTGTAACAAAGGCCTTTGAGTTGGCGTTCATCCATTTCAGCCCTAGTCAATTTTTGGATCTTTAATGGGGTGGAGGGAGTAGTGGGAGTGACAGGTTTAGGGCGGGGGATAAAGGAGGGTTTTTAGTTTTGAGAGGATACAACCTATTGTGCTTCTTTATCTCTTTTATTAGCCTCCACCCAACTTGAGGGTCGAGCCATGAGGACATGGGCCAGAATCTCCTCCTTGAGGCCACTGATAAAACACTCTCAAAAGAAGGCATCAGTCATGCCCTCTGTTCAAAAAGCCAGTCGCTAAAAGGCATCTATGAAGTATTCTATTGTTCCTGATTGTTTCAACTTTGTCAAATGGCCCAAATGGTTGGTGTCCATGTCAAAGCGTTCATAAAGCTCAATCACAAATTGGGTCCAAGCAATATACCCTTAGCGGGAAGTTTTTTTCCATTGCCACCATTGCCAACGTTCTTGATCTAGATGGAGAACACCATACCAGAGTTTGGACAAGTCATTTGTAATGCCGTATAAAGAGAAAT
>JASDQU010255174.1:0-14742 GCA_032191745.1 Picea mariana | reverse complement strand
AGTTTTAATAAAAAAAAAATCAACGCTCAAATCATTGCCAGGGTACGTTTTTTATTTGCAAAACATCTAGGGTTTCGAGACATCAAGAGTACTCTTTACAGTTTTAATAAAAACAAATTGGATGTTTGTGTTTGCAAGGTAAACATACGGTGGAGATGGAGAGAAAGCGCTAGAAGCTATCAATTACTTTCGCCATCTATAGAAAAATTCCAAAACCTTTCAGCCCACAAAGAGAAAATAAAGGCCAACTCTGATCCAAATGCAAAAGTTGTATTACAAAAAATTCTTCATAAAAATCCATCGTTGGAAGAATCACATTGGGAATACCCTGCAATGAAAAGAAACCTTGGGAGTTTGCGTAGATCGTGTTCAGATTTAGATGAATGTTCAAGGTCTTGTCGAAGATTGCGAAATTTGTTGCAATCAAACTGTTTATCTTGAAATTGAATTTATGGCAATGAAATTGTTTTTCGTGAAATTGTTTATATCCCAGAATTTATAATAAAACTGTAATTTAAAAATCGCCAATAATCATAATCATAGTGAAACGGAAATGTTTTACAGTGTAAGTTATAGTGAAACTAAAATGTTTTACTGTGTTTGTTGCTAATAATCGTTTATAGTGAGACTGAAATTTATCACAATTTAAAATCATTTAAAATTTATCACAATTTATAATCATTTAATTTATTGCACAAAATTTATCGCAATGACATTGTTTATCGTCAAATTGTTTATCGCCAAATTTATCACAATGAAATGGTTTATCAATTACAGTGAAACTGCTTATTGCCAAATTTATCGCAATGAATTTGTTTACTGTTGAATTACAGTTTCATTAACAAATAGTGAAACTAAAATATCACCTGGTTGAGCAGTAATAACGACCAATAAACTAAAAGATTTATTGTGAACCAAAGATTCATTATGATAAGGTATGAGACTATGATAAGGTATGAGACTAGTATGAGACTATGATAAGGTATTGAGCAGTAATAACTGCCAGAACAACAAAGTAATAGCTATCCAACCTCCTATTTGCCATAATAAAATTTGTAAAATTTGGATTAAGGTTATTTTAATATTTTAGGGTTTATTAGGGTTAGGGTTTTATTAATTATTTGATTAAATATATTATATGTACTAAAACAATATAAAAATTAATTATTATTAATATATTATTAAGTTATGTTAAGAAAGACAATATAATATTAATTATTAATATTTGATTACATTGTAGTGTATGAAGAAACAGTTTTATATAAAATAAATTTTGATTACATTTATTATATTAAAAAAATACAATATTAATATTAGTATTATTTATTTGATTAAGTTATTTTATATTTTAAATTAAATGTCTAATGGAGAAAAAAAACAACATTTATATTAACAAAAAATGTTTATACATAACATGAAGAAAAAATCCAATATCATATATTATATAAGAAAATACATCATATAAATATTTAATTAATTAAAAAAACACATTTTATAAACACAAAAAAAATTATATAAAAAACTTTGAATACATTTATTATATTAAGAAAAATATAATATCAATATTATTTATTAATGTTAATTACGTCGAAAGGTGTACACCTATTGACAAGGGGCACAATTAATCACCTTTTAATCTAAATTTCTAATCTGATGGCTAACAATTGAAGATGCTGGCATATTCTTAGTCGTCCTCCCAAATCAATGAATGTGATTTATTCTTCATAACTTACTTAACTTACTTGTATTTTTGAATGCATCAGTTATCCTGTTTACTTTTTAACATTTACCTAATCTATTAAAAAATTACTGTATCACCATATGATTGTCACGTTTAAAATATTAACCTTTGAATTTCCTCCGCTGTCAAGTTTCCTATTAGATGGCCGACCCATAAGCGTTTTATTTTCTGCAATCACGTTTAGTGGCTCCCGATCTCTTCACCTATAATCTGCAAAAGAAATTGGTGCATGTCCAGGAGGGGCGCAGTCTTAAACGATCACGGAGAGGCGGACGCAGTTTCTATTGAACCAAATACCAGCGACGAGATACGCAGTTTTGGTGAACGCCGAGTCTAGAGTCAAAGAGCATGCCAATGAATAATTTCCAAGTTAGAAACGGTGCTCCTGTTAAAATTTGAAATTCTTTAAAAAATAATTGAAATATACAACCGAATTAAGTGTCATTTAAGAAAAACGTAAAGATAAAAATTATAAAAATGTTTTTTTTTTTTTAATATTAAAATCAATAAAATATAATATATTTTTTTTTATGAAAAATGTAAAAATAAAAGATTATGATGACGTTTGTCATTAGTGCGGTATTTTTGGAATTTAGTTATACAACTTTTGAGTTTGAGTCAGTCTAAACCTTTCGGCGTTCACCAGCCACGAGTTTGTGGCTGTGCTAATTATTTTATAAACAAAAAAATATATATAAAAAACTTTGAATACATATATTATTTATTAATGTTAATTATTTTATAAACAAAAAAATATATATAAAAAACTTTGAATACATTTATTATATTAAGAAAAAAAAAATATCAATATTATTTATTAATATTAATTATTTCATTAATATTATTTTATATTTTTGTTGAATTTAAGATATTTTATATTTGTGGAAAAATATAAATATATTTTTGAAATATTCTATTATAAAAAATTATTTGAGATGAAAATTTTATTTCATTATAAAATAAAAAAACAAAATAATATATACAAAGATAACACCATGACATGAAATACTAAAATGATTCAATATAAAAAACACTTCCCCCTAGAATGTCCTTGTATGAACACTTTAGTTGTATGAATCTATCCAAGAAAAATAATACCATGACATTGATCACAATTACTCATAAAAGGATTCAAGTTAAATATTTTACTATTGTAAATCATAATTTATTTTAACTCATTCCTTTCTTCTTTTTTAACAATTGCAAATTGTGACACCAAATAGTGGAATGCATAAATGTACACTCTAATTTTATATATGTTTATTCCGAAGGAATAAATTTTATAGTTCAAGATCATATGTTATGAATGTCCTTAAAAAGATATGATTCTAACTTTCGTTCTATGTAATATATCGCATTAGTTCAAGGTTCCTATATTTTTCACAAAGCATCAGTTCAAAGTTCCTATATTTTTCACAAAGGAAACACTATTAGATTTTTTTTTTAAGCTTCACCAAAGCTTACTTTTCGTAATGTGTGGGACATAAACCAACCTTTTCATGTGATGAACATGTCATCAATGTTGCAATATGAAGAACAAAACAAGACGTTACAACGTGACGAACATTGTAATGTTGGGTTTTGTCGAACATACTAACGTTGGACAATGACAAACACAGTAACGTTGCAATCTAACAAACATAATAACTTTGGAATGTGATGAACATAAATTTACGTTGTAATGTGATGAACATAGGCATGCCATCGTAACATAAACATACATTACACTCTAGTGCATGTCATCCCGTCATTGCAATGTAATGAACATTTCCTCATGTTGCAATGTGATGCGCTTATTGTAATGTCGCAATGTGACAAACAATTCCAAACATCGCAATGTGTCGAAAAAAATAACTTTTCAATCTACCAAACATATTAACATCACAATGTGATGAAAATATAACATTGCAATGTGGCGAACATATTAAAGTCACAATGTGACGAACATAGTAACATTGCAATCTACCAAACATAGTATTGTCACAATGTGATGAACATAGGCATGTCATCGCAATGTGGACAGTAATGTCACAATGTAATGAACATAAACAGGGGTTGCAATGTGTCCCACATCACCCTATCATTGCAATATGATGAACATTTCCTGGCATTGCAATGTCATGTACATATCCCGACGTCACAATGTGACAAACACTTCCAAACGTCGCAATGTAATGAAGATATACATATATCATAATGTTGCAAACATTTTCAAATGTCGCAATGTGTCGAACATATATGGATGTGGATAGACATGTCGCATTGTGTTGCACATTATCTTATCGTCGTAATGTGATGAACATTTCATGATCTTACATTGTTCATTACATTGTGACACACTTATTACAATGTCGCAATGTGACAAAAAATTTCAAATGTCACAATGTGTTGAACATAGTAATGTTGAAATCTACTAAACATAGTAAAGTCACATTGTGATGAACACATTAAATTGCAATGTGATGAAAATATAGTGTTGGAATATGACGAATATAGTAACTTTGCATTGTCTAGAACATAGTAACATTACAATCTACGAAACATAGTAACATCACAACATGACGAAAATAGGCATGTCATCGCAATGTGGATAGTAGCATCGTAATGTGACAAACATAAATACATATCGTAATGTGATGAACATAAATACATGTCGCAATGTGTTCCACATCACCCTATCATCACAATATGACAAACATTTCCTCACCTTGCAATGTGGCACACATACCCTGATGTCGCAATGTGACAAACACTTCCAAGCATCACAATGTGTCAAACATAGTAAACTTGCAATCTAACAAACATCGTAATGTCGCAATGTGATGCACATATATGGACGTCACAATGTGACGAACATATATGGACATCCCAATGTGACAATCATTTCCAAATGTCATAATGTGTCGAAGATTGTAATGTTTCCATCTACCATGCATATTAACATCACAATGTGACCAACATATATAGATGCCCCATTGTGACAAACATTTCCAAACATCGTAATGTGTCGAACATAGTAACAATGCAATCTACCAAACATAGTAACATTACAATGCAACGAACACAGATGGACGTCAGATTGTGACGAACATATACACACGTCACAATGTAACAAACAAATACGAACATCGTAATTAGACCAACATAAATTGGCATTGTAATGGGACAAATGCAATGTGATAGACATTTCCAAATGTCAGAATGGGACAAACACAACCTATTTCTGCAACTTGATTTACACAACCCAATGTGTCGATGTGATAAACATTTTTCGATGTCGCAATGTGACGAACATAACCCACTATCGAATTATGACAAACCTATTCCAATTCCATATCATGAAAAACATAAACCTTCATCATAATTTGACGACCATAACCTTACGATGTCAAGTGATGGGCAAAATATAATGTCACTATGTGATGAACAAAACCTTATGTCGACACGTGATGAACAAAAGCTGATTTCACAATGTGATGAACAAAAACTGATGTTGGCATGTGACGAACAAAACATGATGTCGCTATTTGATGAACAAAATATGATCAACATTGTAATGCAGTAGTGCCATAGTAAAATACAGTGAACATAATTTACATGGCCCACCATAATGAGATCCACATGGTCAACGAAGGTCAGTCGTGGGCATGTTCAACCATAATAAACTCTGATCAACCATAGTCAACCATGGTCATGGTCAACCTCACTCAACCATGATGAAGGACAACCATGGTCAACGATAGCCAACCTTTCCTTCCCAAAGTAAACCAAGGTATACCAAAGTAAACCATGGTCATGTTCAACCATACTCAACCATAGTCATTTTCAATTAAGATATTGTTGTATTAATACTTAAATAATATATCATTAATGTATTACTACTTTAGTAATGTATTTATTAAGGTATTAATACTTTAAAAATGTATTTATTAACCCATTATTAATTTATTAATAATTAAATAGGTTACATTATATATTAATATATTAATACTTTACTAATGTTTTTATTAATTGGTTTAATGTATTAAAGGCATGGAATATTTTTTATTATTATTACTTTAACAATGTATCAATTCATATTATATTACTTAATTAATACATCACATTATTAATGCATTAATTAATTTATACTTTAATTTATACATTATATTAATATACTAATTTATTATTACTTTAATAATGTATTTTTTAAAAATGTATTAATGTATTAATTAAATTAATACATTACAATATACATCAATGTCATTCATAGTCATGACCATAATAAACCATGATGATGGTCCACCATAATCAACCACAATCATTTTCAATAAATGTATTAATACTTTAATAATGTATTATTAATGTATTAATTTATTATTGTATTAATACTTTAACAATGTATTAGTTAAAAATGTATTAATGTATTAATTAATTCATACATTTTATTAATATTTAATATGTTACATTATGCATATGCATAATGCATTAATATTTTAATTTATATATTACAACAATGTAATAATGTATTGTTAATGCATTAATAATTTATTAGGTTACATTATACATTAATGTAATAATATATTACTTTATTAGTATATTAATATTTTAGTAATCTATTTTTTTAATGCATTTAATGTATTTATTGATATATTTAATGTATTAATTTATTAGTGTATTATTATCGTATCAATGTATTAATCAATCAATTAATTAATGCATTACATTATTAATCTATTAATCATTTAATATATTTAATATGTTACATTAGACACTAATGTAAATTAATACTTTATTTTATAAATATTTATTATATATTATATTAATATTACATTACACATTGACCAATGTATGCATATTTTAATGTATTAATATATTATAAATTAATTTATTAATGTCTAATATTAATTTATAATACATTAATGAATTATACTTTAATATATTAGCGTATTATACATTACTGTAATGTATTACAAAATACATTAACACATTACATTATTAATGTATCAATCAATTAATATGTTACATTTATACATTGATACTTTAATACATTTATCAATCAATTAATACTTTAGTTTATATATTTTATTATATATTAAATTAATGTAATATAAAATTGTTATATTAATTAAATGTATTAATATATTAATGGTAGTTTCTAAGACATGCTCATCGTCAACTAGCAATAATCACTTTATAAAAGTGGTTGATATATGTTGATGGTCATCATTAAAGTTTTATAAAATGGTTGTTACTAGTTATAGTTATCAACTACTTAAGCTAATTTAATTTGATATTTTTTTCTCATTTCGAAAAGATACTCACTTAAATCAACTAAACACAATTTTCTTACATATTATCTATAACTCTCAACCACTTAAACCAACCCATTAAACAATTGTTTTCCATTTTCAAACTCTTCATAACTCTCCAATAATTAAAATAACCCATCCAACTTTAAATTTAATTTAATAAAAATATTATAATAAGTTAATTATATGGACAAAAGTGTGTTTCCATAAATGTTTTAGCAATTTATTGACATTATAATACTTTTAAAATTTTACATAGATTAAAAAAAATTATTCAGAGAGTTGAATAGATGTCATCTCCAAAAGTTTTTTAAACAATTTATTATATTAAACATGGACAATATAATACTATATTAATAAGGTTGAAATATATACTTTAATTGTTTTATTAATATATTTATAATTTAAATGTATATTCATTTAAAAATACTATATATTATATTATTGTATAGTAAATAATATTTTGTATTTAATGATGGAACGTAGTGATGGAATTTGACGGGCAAGGACAATTTGCCCGTCAAATATGGTGAAAAATTCCATATAACCATCTGGCATTGGTCAACCATCTTCTTAAAATGGACAAAACGGGCGTCACAGTGTTCGAAATTCGATATAACTGTCAACCATCTTTGTTAAAACGGACGGAATGGGCGACACAGTGTTTAAAACCGTCAAATTTCACTGGCTTTACGATTTTGAAATTCCAACCCTGCGTCACAGTGTTCGAAATTCCCTATAACCGTCAACCATCTTCGTTAAAACGGACAGAACGGGCGTCACAGTGTTTGAAATCGTCAAATCTGACTGGCTTTACGATATTGAAATTCCAACCCAGGATGGAGAGGCTCTGCGGTTTTCTTGGGACCTGCTGAATGTTGAGGTGTTGAGGTATAGTTTGAGGTAGGGTTTTCCTGCGAAGGGTTCCGACGTGAGTTCCAGCTCCCTTGCTGCCTGCGAAGGAGATGATGGGTCGAATTGAATGTAGAAGTTAACGTTCTTTGGGTGAATGGTCTGGCATGCAATGGAAGAGAACGAGGTTGATTTCAACTTTCAAGGATAAGGTCCTGACGCCCGGACAAATCTTTCACATCGACAGAATCCTGGCCCTTGCCGGAGACACGCGGCTCTTCGAGCTCGGAAGGATGCAAGGGAGATGAAGCCAACCCTCACGACATGTAGGGTGGCATACTTTTGCACGTTGACAGAATTTATTCCAGAGCCGCTTCTCTGGCTCCCTTGCACGATATTGAAGGTCTCTCCCGCCAGGGTTTCGGTGCTCCCATCTCTCTCCCTTCTTCTCTTTCTCCCTCTATCTGTCTCCCTATCCAATCTTAAGCCATCCTCGGCCTTCCCTGCGAAGAAAAACCAGAAGTGTTTCAGGGCTTGCAAAGAAAGAGTCGGTATGGTGCTAGGGGAAGATGTCCCGGTGGAGAATGTTAAAATGGGAGAGTAGAGTGATTTAAACAAACAATCTATTATATAGAATGTACAGGTTGTTATCAGATATAACTTATTCTAAAGATAACTGGGGAGGTTGAGAGAATATCTCAACCACACACCAAACAAGGATCTCACAAATCCAACTCTCTAACAACCTCTTAATAATAGGATCACACAACTCAGTAGAGATTAACTCTACCTCTCAATACATTAGCAAGTATATTAGATAAGTAGGAATTATATATTCCAACACTCTCCCTTAATGACTACTTATCTAAATATCTATGTGGTCATATCTTCGTGTGCTTCTTCTTGTACCTGCATTTGATTATTGACGTCCATATAAAGAGAAATCCATCTACCAGAATACATGGGTCATCAGCCGCTGTAACCACCAGTTCTATAGGAATCATTTTCAGCTACATGGTTCATTCAACCATTCTTCCTCATAGCTCCCCCTTCATCACATCATCATCAACCTGAGTTTTATTTCGTCTTACCCATAACCGTGCTCTGGGTTTTCTCGGATTACCCTCAACCATGCACCAGGTTTTCTCGGATTACTTGTAACCATGCTCTGGGTTTTCTCGGATTACCCTCAACCATGCATCAGGTTTTCTCGGATTACCTATAACCATGCTTTACATAGTGGTTTCTAGATTACCACGAACTTTTCACATTAGGGGGTATACAATAGCTCAGGTACATAGAGTTTTCTAGGACCACTACCTCAAGATATCCTAGTCTTTCTTTCAATTACATGTCTCACAAATAACATAACTATGCACACCTTCAAACCAAAAAATATCAATAACAATACTTGTAAAAGCATAACTCAATCACACTTCTCACAATCAACCCTCTGTGAGTCCGACGGAATGGGCACGTACGCCTCACATCACTATAGCATCTAAATGTAATGGCGCGAACAACAACAAACTCCAACAATAGCAGCCTCTCTCTTTACGACTCCTTTACTCAGCAATTGCAACTCCTCTCCAAAACTCAAAAAATGAGTCCTTTGCAATATCATGGACACCGGTTTGTTACATACCCTTCAACTTCACCCTCTCCTTGGGCTTCCTCTTCCTTTGTGACTTATCTCTTGCTTCTAGTTGGAAGCGATATCTCTAGCAATGAAATCTGAAGGAAGAAGGTTTAATTCTGTATCAGCCGTCGCAGTTTTGATACTAGATTGAGCCCCAGGGTGCAACCACTTTATGTAACGACTCAGATTGAAATTCGTTACAGTGTTCAAACCTCGGTATTCTATGGCAGCCATATCGTAAGCTACTGCTGCTTCTTCTTGAGTACCGTAAGTCCCCAAATACAGGTACTTATTACTGAAGACTCGTCCAATTCTGGCTTCCCAATGACCGTTGTGATGATGCCTTGCAACTCCTCTGTACTTGGAAACTCCTCTTGAGAAGCCACTGCTCTTCCTCCTCAGGGAACCCACGTACTCTTCCTTGGACATATCTTTCATTTCCTCCACTTCTTTGGTATACGTACTGATTGGAAAATTGAGAATGGTCTCTTGGCCCCAATATTTCAGAGCAACAAGATCGTACGCGGGCGTTGCARCTTCCTTGTCATTGTATGCTCCTTGGTAAACTTGTCGGCCTTTCTTGCTTTGTGATTGATTCCAACAATACTTGTCCCAGAGATGAGCTTCATATCGACCTGTCCATCTGTGCCTGGTAACGYCTCTGTAAATGGAGCTCCTCCTGGGAAGAGTGTCCCTTCGAATRGAATTGCGAGATCTCTTTGCCTTGGGCGGACTGGGTGAAATTCTCACCATCAAGTCCCTCAGAAGCTGCAACGTTATTCATTGAAGAAGACGAAGAAAAAAAAGAAGAAGTTGTAAGTGTTTACCTGCACAGAAATGGTGGTCACTCTAGCTAACAGTCTCAATGCTATCTCTAGCAGTGATGGAAAACGTCTTCACAAACAATGGCGGGTCACAATGTTAAGATCTCAGAAATTATTTACTCTACTCTCCACATATTTCTGAGCACTCCCGTGAGGGAGTCACGCCCAACCCTGACACTCTGATACCATGTTAAAATGAGAGAGTAGAATGATTTAAACAAACATTCTATTACTTTTAATATCAATACAATGGACTCTATTATATAGCGTGTACAAGTTGTTATAAGATCTAACTTATTCTAAAGATAACTGGGGAGGCTGAGAGAATATCTCAACCACGCACCAAACAAGGATCTCAGAAATCCAACTCTCTAACAACCTCTTAATAATAGGATCACACAACTCACGTAGAGATTAAATCTACTTGTCAATACATTAGCAAGAATATTAGATAAGTAGGAATTATATATTCCAACAGAGAACACTTAGGACTTGTTGGGGAAAGCAATGGTCGATCGCTTCAGTGGCAAGATCGTTCGTCTCAAAGGCCCGAAGCAATGTTTGGATGAGTCCCAGACTCCTGCAATAGGTTATACGTTACAGACCAATTTTTCATGTTATGGTTAGAGGATGACTTTGCTTCCTCTTCATAAATATGGAAGACAGGTGCAAGATTTTGAAGCAAGACTGGAGCTGGGGCTCCATGGGGTTAGAACTAAAAGAATGGGGTCCAATTCAATCCCTGACGTGATCTTGTCTCTACTCTGATCTCGTGATCTTGTGGGTTATTCTCCCAGGACCCCGATTATCTTCTGGCAAGAAAAAATACTGGAGTTCATAGGTAATAAAGTGGGAAGATCTATTAGACTGGAGTTCCAAGGAAGATCAATGCTGGGCCTAGTTATAGGTTGAGATTGATGTGAAGGAGGGCCTTATTGAGGAGATAGAGTTGGTGTTTGATGATTTCTCTTGGGTTCAGAAGATTGCCTATTGGCATATTCCTTTTTGGTGTTTTGGATTTTCCGTTGGAGTGCTCTGATGTAAAAGTATCAGACACATTTTTCCAAGTTAAAGATTTGCTCCTTCAACATCTCCTTCTCTAGTGGCTCTCCAAGGTAGCTCCTTGTTCCTTCTACTCATTCTTCTGCTAAGGTTTCAGAAGATGTTGATACTCCTTGCCCCCAGCTTACCATTTTTACATTGTCTTTTAATGAACTTGGGGCCTCCCCCTCTTGTCCTGTCTAGGATGATATGATGTCAAAAATCCTTCTTTTGCCGGACAAGGACCAACCGAAAAAGATACCCTACCCCCTTATGTTCTCCACTGCTGAAACTGCTGATTTGGAAGAGGTCTCCCATAACCTCCATGTTGTCCCAGAAGCTTCGGAAAATCCAAGACTGTCCAATCCCTCTCTCTCCTCTAGATATATGCTTCGCTCCCACCTAAAGCCTGTTATTGTTTTATGCAATTATTATAGTTCTTTTCATTTCAATAGATAAGAGCAACATAAGAACAAGATCATTGAGAAATACACATTCACAAGAGACACAACATTTATCCTGGGAAACCCTCTAGGGGAAGAAAACCCAGAAAAAACTTCCTTATCATAAATTGCCAATACAATGTCAAGAGATAACTCAAACCAATACAAAAAGTCCTCTCCAAAATATGCGCCACTCTTCTTCCTCTTTCCTTTGCCGGTAACAGATCAGAACTTGTCTCTCAAACTGAGCAAGTGAGTTGTATTCAAATGAGGCACTAGCCTCCTATATTTATACAAATTCTGGCATGTGTGAAGTGTCTCTTCACTGGAAGGGCCGACTTCTCAATCTGGGTGGGTAAACCCACCTTTATTATATTTCTGGGTCTTCTTATTAACTGCTGGGGCCGAATTTTTATTCTGCCTATTATAATTGTCTGTTGACCAATCTGCAAATGGGGATTTGGTCCTAATACAATTACCGACATGATTAATCCACAATGGGGATTAATCCTATGAATAAAATAACAAAAATAATAAGAATACTCTTTGCAGTTACATTGTTTTAACACTCCCCCTTAACAAGAAGGGTATTCTTCATCAGCATCAGGCGAGAGAGGTCTGCATCATCAGTGGCATCAGGAGGACAGTATCATCTATATCATCTTGGAACATTGGCTGGCATATTTACGAGTCATAAGAAGTTTTCTTCATCGGCAACATCATCATTCTCGAAAGAATGCTATCATCATCTGCATCAAATATGTATCAGTAAAAAAATGATACCTCATCACAACACTAGGCTGGCACATCACAGTACTACACTGGCTCAATGTCACCGTTGTTAAGTTGGTAGCTCAGTGTCAGTCACATCTTGCTTTACATCTAACAACGAGGTCAGAAGCAAGGAATCATCTTGCTTTACATCTAACAACTAGGTCAGAAGCAAGGAACTCATCATCATCTCGCTTTATGTCTAACAACTAGGTCAGAAGCGAGGAATCATCTTGCTTTACGTCTAACAGTGAGGTTAGAAGCAAGTAACACATCAACATCTCGCTTTACGTCTAACAACTAGGTCAGAAATGAGGAATCATCTTGCTTTACGTCTAACAACTAGGTCAGAAGCAAGGAATCATCTTGCTCTACGTCTAACAACTAGGTCAGAAGCAAGGAATCACACATCGTCATGCTTTACGTCTAACAGCAAGGTCAGAAGTAATGACTCATTTTGCTTTACGTCTAACAGCAAGGTCAGAAGCAAGGAACACACAGCGTCATGCTTTACATCTAACAGCGAGGTCATAAGCAATGACTCATCTTGCTTTACGTCTAACAGTGAGGTCAGAAGCAAGGAACACACAACGTCATGCTTTACGTCTAACAGCGAGGTCAGAAGCAATGAATCATCTTGCTTTACGTCTAACAACGAGGTCAGAAGCAAGGAACACACAGCATCATGCTTTACATCTAACAGTGAGGTCAGAAGCAATGACTCATCTTGATTTACGTCTAACAGCGAGGTCAGAAGCAATGAATGAATATATATACCAAGCTTATCTTGAAAGTGTTCAAACTTTACACAAGATAGAGGTTTGGTCAACACATCAACAACCTTTTCATTCGTGCTAATGTACTGGAGCTTCAAGGCTCCTCTCTGTACCATGTCGCGGATGAAATGATAGCGGATCTCTATGTGCTTCGACCTGTCGTGGAATACATGATTCTCTGTCATCTTTATGCAACTTTGGTTGTCACATAGAATCGCGGTTGCTCTCATCTCCAAGTCAAATAGGCCATTCAACAAATTTCGAAGCCATATAGCTTCGCAGCTAGCAGAACATGCAGCAATGTACTCTGCTTCTGCTGTGCTAAGAGCGATACTAGATTGCTTCCTACTCTGGCACGAGATCATGTCTAATCCCAAAATGAAACAACATCCGAAATTGCTTTTTCTGTCAGCAACGCTTCCTGCCCAATCTGCATTAGTATATCCACTCAATGTGAAGTCATGATCTCCATCATAGCTGAGACCATAATCCATTGTACCTTTAAGGCACCTCATCACATGTTTTGCAGCCACTAGGTGAACACGTCTGGGCTCTAATAGAAACTGACTCAAGGTGTTCACTGCAAAACAAATGTTTGGTCTGGTGTCTTTCAGGTACATCAGCGATCCAATAATCTGTCTGTACAGTGTGGCATCTATCAAATTTGACGAAGTATCGACCAACAGCTTCAACTTCGCTTCCATGGTTGTATTCATGGACTTACATTCTAGCATGTCGAATCTCTTTAAGATTTCGACCGTGTACTTCCCTTGGTTAAGGAAGATCCTTTCTGGACTCTGCCATACCTCAAGGCCTAAGAAGTAATGCATTAGACCAAGGTCTTTCATTTCAAATTCTGCGACAAGTCTCTCTTTACATTCAACGATGAGCTTTTCTTCTCCAGTTAAGAATAAGTCATCCACATACAGTAGTAAGATTACTGGTTCATTATCCATAATTTTGAAGTAGATATTTGAGTCTGCTTTACTCTTGGTAAAGCCTAAGCTCGTCAAGAAACTATCTATACAGCCATACCAAGCTTTGGGAGCTTGCTTCAATCCATATAAGGCTTTCTTCAATCGACAGACATGAAACTTCCTGTCTTCAACCTCAAATCCTTGGGGTTTCTCTATATACACTTCCTCTTCGATAACACCATTCAGGAAAGCTGTCTTCACGTCCATCTAGTGCAGCTTCCATTTCATCTTGGTAGCAAGAGCTATAATGGTTCTGATCGAAGTGTATCTGGCCACAGGAATGAATGTCTCTTCATAGTCAATGCCTTCCTTCTAGGAAAAGCCACGAGCGACAAATCTTGCTTTATATTTCTCAATACTTCCATCAATAGAATGTTTTATTTTGAA
>JASDQU010255173.1:1740-15915 GCA_032191745.1 Picea mariana | reverse complement strand
GTGGAGGCATAACATACGTAGAAGTAGCCGATTTATTGTTTCAGGCCATCAAGAACTATGAAAGACAAGAATCGTGAAGGGCGCTGTTCAGCGGTTGGCCAAACAGAACGGCGGATGCGGCAGTTCCCCAACTGTACCGCCCTCAATGAAGTGCAAATGTAAACATAACGGAGGGATGGAGGACATCAAGTACCAATACGGAGGCGCTCGGTAGGGCAGTTGGGGGAAATGTGTTGCAGAGATCAGACAGGCCGGGAAACGAACCAGACAGTGGTTGGGCACATTGCTACAGCCAAGACAAGACATAGTTGCTGTAGATAAAGCAGATGGCTCAGCCTTGACCAGTCGGTGAAGCACTCAGAACAAATCACATGTTGCATATTTTAATAAGATAAAACGAAGGAGTGCGTGGCCGGCTGCAACTGGTAGGGCGGCGGGTAACCATCCCCTTTAAATAATTCCCTCGGCGTAATTACAAAGATTGGGACCGAGTTACCTTCTATTTGCACGAGAGCTAAACATTAGCCACATATGCAACGGCTAGTTAATGATTAGGTATATCTTGGTATCAAACGAGGTTAGCTGAGCTGATGGTTGATTTATTTTAATTAAAGTATTAAATATGGTAGAGATCATTGATTTATAGTTATATAATTCTTTAGTATAGAAGCAAAAAGAATCTATAATGTACAGACAATCTTTTAGTTTTGTTATATTAGAAAGATGCCACCGCTTTGCCTCTCTTTCCGTGAGAGCAGGACGTTAGCGACATATTCAAGCGTTAGTTAATGATTTGGTATATCTTAGGTATCAAACGAGGTTAGCTAAGCTTATGGTTGATTTATTTTAATTAAAAAATTAATATGATAGAGATCATTAATTTATATTTAATGTGTAAAGAATTTTGATTTTTATATTTGTTTTTTAAATTCTTAAAATTGATAATAATTTATTGATCATATCAAAATCAGCACGATCATTATTATTAGTTAATATATATGAATCTAAGTTAACTCATCATCATTTTTTTAAGAAAAACCTAATACTTCATAACCTAGACATTATTTACAAAAAAATATTTGGGTCGTGTCCTTTATTATCTTCAATTATAATTTTTTTTTTCAAGTTAAATTGATATTACCTTCAAAATTCCGAGTTCAAAATACATAAATTGTGACCTAGTGCAAGACTTTCCATGAGAGGAAACCAGAGTTTGCACTAGGTCTCATAATGTCTGAAAAGACTATCTCGAAGGCCTAATAAGAGTTTGGTGATGCAATTACATTTACATAACATAATAGATGCCAAAACATGCTTGTTGGCTACTGCGACTAAAGACCACCAAGGATACAAAATGAGCCTAATACCTATTGAATGTGAAAATGTGCTATAGAATGCAACCATGATAGATAGAGAAAACCAAACTCCATACTGACCACTTCCATCTTTGCCTTTGGGAGGAAGTTGTCAAATAGAAGCGCATGCACATTAGTGACGACAAACCAGACATGCTTGGTAAGAGGTCTGGCCTAAGAGTCAATCCAGAAGGTCGACAAGCTTGCAATTTTTTTTCTTCTGCCGAAAATTTTATCCGCTATGTCCCTCTGAAGCTCAAACATGATTTGTAATTCCTCATCCGAGAAGCACCTTGGAGAGGGAAACATCGATGTTATGCCAAAGTCTCGCTCATGAACCTATGAACTGCTCGTTGTGACATGGTGGTTGTGTTGATCAAAAGAACCTACATTGGGTGATCATTTTGTTGCAGACGGAGGGAATTTATTTCTCTACCTGAGCAACAAAATAATAGCTATCATATTGTTGTTGGTTGGTTCCTAGACAAGAGGAGAGAAGAGCAGAGAGGATTTTAGAGGTTAGGTATGGGGAGAGGAGAAGGATGACAACTAGATGGGCTGCGAAGAGCTCCCTAGCCATGGCTGGGTCTGCCTCTTTCCCACGGCATCATGAAACTGAGATGGATGAGGAGCCATGGGAAAAGAGACACGGGCGAAAAATCCAATAACCATAATAACAGGTTTCCCAGAAAGAATTTAGATGAAAAAGGGAGAGAGCCAAAGTTGAGCTATAATGACCATGGTGAGCTAAGAGGCCATTAAAGAATTCTTTCCACATCCATAAATGTTCTTCTTCATTGCAATACCAGTCCCGAGATTTCCCACCCACAAAAATATTGATTTCCTAATGCTACGCATGAGCGATAGATTGTGGTTGGGACGCCTACATTAATGAAGCACCTTAGGCAGGAGGCCATGCATGTGGAGAGGACATCAACATCCAAATGTCACCCTAGAAATTATGGCTAGGTGGCACCATATTTGGGGTTTGGCAATCGAGTTGAGCCAGCTCAAAAAAGTCCTGAAGTTGTGAGGGAATGGAGTGATGATTGTTTGTAAAACAAATGTATTGTTCCCCATTAGTGACTCCAATATTGGATATTTTTTCTACAACTTTTTTGCCCTTGCATATGACATGGGAGGGGACTAGAGCCATAACAAGAGACACAAAATATTTAGTTGTTTCCAAATTGTTGAGGAGATGCCAGCTGGGAGAAATATTTATTAGACCCGATTCGTTCAGAAGCTTGGAAAAGAGATATAGGATGACTTGGGAGTCCCCTTTCACGATAAGATGATTCAAATCGACCTGAATTGAATATTGAAGTCCTCACAAAAGTCACCAAAGTTCTGTCCAATTATTGGTATCTTGGCTTAGAATTCCTCCTAGCATATGGATTATAGTTCCATTGACAGCTCAGAAGACCACACCAAAGCCAATAGGTCTAGAGTTTCCCTTGGAGGCACCATCAAAGTTCATTTTAAGAGATCTCTCTTGCATCTTCTACCACATGGTTGGGTTGTGAACAATGTTGGTGCGAGTGGTTGAGGTGGTTTGATACTAGTTAAGATTCAGTTTCCATTGATCAAGTAGGGATCTTTCTGGGGGGTCATAGGACAAGTGTTTTGCATTCCATTTTTGAGCTCTTATAGTTTATTGAATATTCTCGCATATATTCCTCCAAACTCTGGTTTCTAGAGAGTATTTGGAATGGAAGATTCTTTGATTTCATTCCTTCTAGATTTTCTAGATGGTAAACCTAGGGAGTAATTGCTAGATTCTATTTACGATTGGATTTTTTAATGTCGCTACCCTCCAGCTCTCAATGGAATGAAATATGTTCCCATGCTTCTTCTTTGTTGTCCTCATTGATTGAGTGGAAAATTCCCTATTAGCATTGTTGTGTGTGGGTTGTAAGACCCTAGGTTTGGTTTATCTATGACCAACAAAACCCACCAGACACCGGCCCTTTTGTCATCACCTGCTTGTGCAGATGAAGTCTCACCAAAGGTATCTATTAGGACTATGAGAACCAGGCTTCTGGAATAGTAAGGTAATGGGAGGAAAGCGTTTGGTTCATTCTTCCTGATTACCTCTATGTGTGTGATGTTTTTTTATTCAATATTAACTTACTTATGATTCAAATTCCTATAATCAACATATTTTCAAATATTGCATAGATTTGTTATTGTCACGATCATGAACGATGAACCATATTTAACCATAAGACAATTCTATTCTACGAGGCATACAAATAGGATTTATAAGAACACGTAGAAAGAATGACAACACAAGATACGATATCATCTCTTTAACCTTCCTTTAATCATTCTTCTCAAAAATAGACTATTAAATTCAAGAACTTTGGAATTCAACATCGAATAAAACATAACATCACATAAATTGCATGGAACTGAGAACCTAACAGACCATAACTGAACTAAACCCCTAATCTCCCTTCCTGTTACATATTTAGATATAAATCTAGGGCTAAAAACCCTAATCTATTCATCCCAAAAATACCCCATTACAATGCATGGCCAACTCAGCTAACTGGATGTTTGACAACTTTCTTATTCTTTTCAATCTCCATGTTGTTTTTCTCTTGTTCTTCTATTTCTTGAATGTCGGGTTGTCATCCTTATGTCGTTCTTTATTCTTTGCCTACTTTATCCTTCTATTTGCTTTATTCTCCTTTATGTGTGTTTTTGTTCTTTTGTGCACTTTCCTCCATATGTGCATTGTCCTCCTAGATGTGCCTCAGTTGTGCGCTCCCTACATTTCCTTCCTCTTCCGTGCACTTTTCCTATACTTAGGATTTTTCCTCAAAAATGTATCAAAACTACAAAATGTTTTCCAAGTTCTCTATCTAAAAGGCCCCCAACACTCACATGTGACTCGTCTTGAGCCACTCGGTCTTGTTTCCTGGTCGTCCATGCTGAAATGAAGTTTTGAGAGGCAACCTTTTCTACCTCCACCTCTTTGATGATTGTGGACTTTGTTGCTTCTATTTCCTATGTTCCCTTCGCGGTCAAGTTTGTAATTTTGTCCTCTGCTTCAATCACTTCCTGCTTGACCTTACCCTACACCCTGGCCAATTCTCCAATGACCCTCACTACTTCTTCTTGCAGTGGTCCCAGTCTCTGTTGGAGGATCTTTTGTTGATCCCTCATTCTCTCCACTTCTACTTGTGCCTATCGTTGAGACAAAATGGCTGACATACGCTCCATTGGTGGAAGTGTAGCTGCCCTTTCTACTTCCTGTTGTGCCTATTCTTGTGTTTCTCTTAGCTTGGTGATCTGAAAATGAAAAAGGTTTGTGTATACAAATTTGCAAGTGGAAAATATTTGTGTCTTGGGAAATTGGATCAAGTTGAAAGCACATGAAAATATTGAGTTTTTATAGTTGAAATGAACAACATAAACATACGTAAATAGCCATCAAAATAAACACATAACACAATAAAATGATAAAGGAGCTCACCCCTCTCTTGGGCTAGATCTACTGGTCCAACTTCTAATGGATCATTTTGATTATATTCTCAAAGTGTTAAAAAAAAGTTCTTTACAATTCTGAGAATGAAAATAAGATGGCTCCAATGGCTCCAGAGTGTCCAAAAACCCCTAGCTGGGCTCTTCCTACACCAGGTATGGAAAAAATTAAAGAAAATACACTTCCTAACAGCTTTCCCTGATAACGTGTTGTCTCTGCACTCCAAAATGTACCATGTGACTAACTTGACCTCTGTGTTTTTTTTGTGCCAAAACTCAGCACCACGCATCGTTCCATGAATTAAGTGAAAATGTAGCATCGTTAGGGGGGGTTAACGCCTTGTTCGAAATATTCTTGGGTCATATGGCCCATGTGGTTGGGCATCGACCTAACTCCCACACTCGTCGACTAAACCTCCTCCATTTCTGTGCTCTGGTCATATGGAATATGGTATTAACTTTCGTGACCATGGATGGGGCTAATGGACGACCCTTTTCCCGCCAGAATGAACTAGAATTCAAGCTTAAATAAGTGTTTG
This sequence comes from Picea mariana, assembly GCA_032191745.1. NCBI lineage: Eukaryota > Viridiplantae > Streptophyta > Pinopsida > Pinales > Pinaceae > Picea > Picea mariana. The sequence continues at coordinate 10,529 of JASDQU010255173.1, read as the reverse complement.
GAACTATGGGTTTAAGAACCATCTTGTAGGCAGGTTCGTGGTTGTTAGGGACCTAACCCCTCATGTAGGTAGATTAATATATTTCCATGTAACAAAGGTCAATATTAATAAGGCCTAACAATAAGGAAGAATAAGTCCAATGTAAGAAGACCTAATAAAAGCTTCCACTTCTAGAAGAATCTTCCTCTAGATTGTTCTTTTGATAGACATATTTAGTATAAATAGATTCAAGGGTATGAGAAGTTTTGTCTTGGATATTATTGTAATAGAGACTTAATCTACTGGAGGTTTCCCCCTCGAAGAGGCAAGTGAACATTGCTCTCATTAATCAAAGTGCTCTTTTTGGTGTTATTTTGTTATCATTTTGGTATTATCATGGTGTTGTTCTGGTTATATTGTTCTTCATCTGCCATTTCTAGCTATTTATTTATATTCTTCATAATTTTTATATCTGGAATATTACAAGTGGTATCAGAGCAACTTCCTCGGTTGAAAATTGTGGGTTAATTTTTTTTCTTCAGGGTAGAGATGTATTCCAACGTCATTAAGCTACAAATATTTGTTGTTGTGTGCATAAACCCATCGTTGGGGATTCATACATGCAATAAATACAAGTGGTACTTAAGCACACATCTGTTGGCCACCCTTGTAACCCCTATTGATACCCCTTCGAATGGTGGCGCATCAGACATCACCTGTATACAGATCAACCTAGATCTTCTGAAGCCCTCCATAGATAAAACGATTGAGTGCCTGACTGTTATAGTTCTACCAAGAACAACACTCAGGAAGATATTATCTAGTACCTGGGTAGTTGCGTAGTACAGATAAGGGTACGGTCTAGCCTTCTTAGTTGGTGCCTTGAGATATTGGGCTGAGTACTACTGTTTGACCTCGCACATATATTAGAGAGCTATAACACAAGGAAATCTCTTGTCTATAGAACCCTTGAATAACCTAACCCTTGGGAAGGAAACAAAAATAGAACCAACAATATCTATTGCGATGCTACATTGTCTTTTGCATTCTGGCTGCAAAATTACTACACATTTCTTCCTGTTAAGCATTTTGGAATTTTGTCACTACAGTATTCTTCAAGATGTAGTATAACTCCGTAGGAGTCAAAAAAAAATGGAATATAGTGGTCCCGTCAACACACTTATTTGGGACCTATTCCATTGGCTTCCCCTTTTCTCCCTAATCACAATCATACCCTTCATTTTTAATCCTTTTTGTTTCAGTGGACCCGACCCCTTCCTAGTTTCCCTATTTTTCTTCCTATCCCATTATATTTCCCTTAAAGCACTGATCGTCCTAGTACCTATCATTTCTAAGTCCTTTTTTTTTGTCCCACCCACCCATTTTTTTTCCTTACCCGCACTTCCCCTATCCAAATGGCCACCACTTGCATCCAAGATCTCCAAACTTCTGCCAATCAAGCCCATGTCTCCATCAAACATCTCACATCTCAGATGGATTCCACTAATTCCCGCATTGACACCTTGGAAGACAACCTCACCACCCAATTAGCCTCCCTCCAGACTGTTGTTAATCAATTGTTGAACCTCCCTACGAGCCCTTCTTCATCAGCACAACCCTATGATGTTTCAGTCTCTGCATTTTCACTCCAACTCCTTTCATCATGAACCTCATCTTCCCCGTGTAGAGGTCAATAAATTTGTTGGCTTCGATCCTACAGGTTGGGTCACTCAAATGGAGAATTATTTTTCTCTGCATGGTATTATTGACGAGTTGGCCAAAATTTGCTATGTTGTCCTCTATCTAGCTCCTAAACGCTGGCAATGGTGAAAAAATTCACGTCAGGGGTATATTACCTAGACCCAGTTGGTTTCTGATCTCTATGCCTACTTTGATATTGATACCCACTATCTAGGTCGTTTAACCAAGTTGAAACAGTAAGGCACAGTGGAAGACTTCATCACTACTTTTGAGTATTTGGCCTTTCGAACATAGGGCATGTTAGATGCATTCTTCCATGAATTCTTTATCATTTGTATCAAGGATGAAATCCGATCCCATGTTCTCATGACCTGCCCTCCCACTTGGTTGGAAGCTACTCAATGTGCTAAAGAGGCCCAACAAGTTGTTTTTTCCCAGAACAAAAAAAAATCATTTTGTTCCTCTCTTTCGACTCGCTAATACTAACCCCCCTGTTACTCCCCTCAAGGTCTAAAAAATAACTAGGGATGAAATGGATGAACGCCAAGTGAAGGGTCTTTGCTATAATTGTGATGAAAAATATTTTTCGGGGCACAAGTGTAAGGAAAAAAAAACTATTTATGGTCATCTCAGAAGATGTTCCTGGAGAGGATGTGACAGTTCCCCTTGTTGAAGAACCCTCCCTTCCCGATGCCACCCAAGAGCCTTTTGACCCACCTAAAGTTGACCCACTTATTTACTTGCATGCCCTGAATGGCTTCTCGACCCCCCAAATGCTCAAGCTCATTGGCTACATTAAGCACATGAAGGTCATCATCCTTGTTGATAATGGTAGCACCCACAATTTTATTCTTCATCACATTGCCCAAGAAACCAATTGCCATATTCGTGTTGTCAATATTTTTCAAATCATGATAGCCAATGGTGGGTCCATGAAATGTGGTGGGTGGTGTGAAAATTTCCATCTTCAAATTGGACATTACCAACTAAAATCTCATATGTTTTCCATTGACATGGGAGGTTGTGACATTGTTCTAGGTGTTGAATGGTTACGCAATTTGGGTCCCATTCTTATGGATTTCAAGGAATTAGCCATGCAATTCCAAGAGGAAGGACAAAAGTATCAATTCCAAGGTCTCACAATTGATTATTCTGAGATCATTAGTTCCCATCATATGGAAAAGATTCTCAAGAAAGGCCACTCTGGTATCATTGTTCAACTCCATTCCATTCAAGTCGTTGAGACATCCTCTGTGCATCCTGACCTCCAAGCTATCGTTTCCAAACATCAAGTTGTTTTTTCCACCCCTCCGGGCCTTCCTCCTTCTCATGGTGTTCATGATCATTCCATTCTCATTGTTCCTGGAAGTCTTACTCCCAATTTTTTCCCTTATCACCACCACTTTTCCCAAAAGAATGAAATTGAGAAAATAGTGGAGGAATTGCTGAAAGAGGGTCTTATCTTCCCCAATACCAGCCCTTATTATTCCCTTGTGGTCATGGTACTTAAGAAAGAAGGTACTTGGCACATGTGTCCTGACTTTCGTGCCCTCAATAAGATCACCATCAAGGACAAGTTCCCCATTCCTATCATTGATGATATCTTGGATGAGTTGAACAATGCTCAATACTTCACTAAACTTGATCTACATTCTGGCTACCACCAGATACGTATGCAATAAGCTGACATACCCAAGACTACCTTTCAAACTCATGAGGGTCACTATGAGTTTTTGGTCATGCCCTTTGGCCTGTGTCATGCCCCCCTCCACCTTCCAAAGCCTCATGAATCATGTATTTCATCCTTTTCTCCGTCATTTTGTCTTAGTTTTCTTTGATGATATTCTCATCTATAGTAAAACTTGGCAATCTCATCTTTCCCATGTGGATCAAATTCTCCATCTACTCTCCCAACACCAACTTTTCCTTAAACAATCTAAATGTTCTTTTGGCACCTCGGAAGTTGAATACTTGGGTCATATTGTTGGCAAGGTCAGTGTGAGGGTGGCTCCTATATTGGCCTCACCCAAAGATTCTCAAAAGCTTGCATGGATTTCTGGGTTTAACAGGTTATTATCACAAGTTTTTTAAGAATTATGGAAAGATTGTGGCACCTCTCATTTCTCTCCTTAAAAATAATTCTTTCACTTTCCCTCTAGTAGCTGCTCAGGCTTTTCAAACCTTGAAGATGGCCATGTGCACCACTCCAGTCCTGGCCCTTCCCGATTTCACAAATAACTTTGTCCTGAAATGTGATGCTTCTGAGAAAGGAATTGGTGTCGTCCTTATGCAAGAGGGTTGTCCTTTGGCCCTTACCAACAAAAAACTGTCAGAGAGAAATGTTGGGCAAATCAATATATGAAAAGGAAATGTTGGCTATGTTTCATTCTTTGGATCTTTGGTGCCCATACCTATTGGGGAAATGCTTCCAAATTAAGACATATCATCAAAGTCTCAAGCATTTTCTGGAACAATGTCTTTCCTCCCCCAAGCAACAAAAATGGGTGACTAAGATCTTTGGATATGATTATGAGATCATTTACAAAAAATGAAAAGACAATGTGGTTGATAATTCACTTTCCAAAAAATATGAAGATGAAGGGTCCCTTTTTCCTCTCTCCTTCATCGTACGATATTAGCTCCAAGATGTTCGCCAGGAATGGCTACAAGATCCCAAAAGTTGACATCTGATACAACAATTGTATTCCAATTCTCCAGCCTCCCCAGGGTACTCTTGGCTCCATGATGAGATTCAATACAAACGTCATTTGCATTTAAGTATAGAGTCAAAAATTAAATCCACGGTACTTTCTGAGCTTCATGCTACACCCACAACTGGGCATTGAGGGTTTACCAAAACCTATGATTAGGTCAAATGTTCTTTTTTCTGAGATGGTATGAAATAGGAAGTTCGTAATTTTTTGGTTGAATGTGATGTATGTTAACACAAAAAAGGATAAAAATTCAAATCTCCTAGAACACTACAGCCGCTTCCAATTCCACCTGCTATTTGGCGAGATATCTCTATGGATTTTATTGTAGGCTTACCTAAATCGGTAAATAAATTAGTCATCATGGTGGGATTTGATCGCATTTCTAAGTATGCTCATGTTTGTTCTCTTCAACACCCATTTAAAAAATCCACTATAGCTCAACTTTTCTTGGATCAGGTCTTCAAGCTTCATGGCATGCCGCATTCTATTGTTTCTAATCGTGACCCAACTTTCACCAACAATTTTTGGCAAGAATTGTTCAAGCTCCAAGGCACCCAATTGCATCTCAAAAAAACTTATCATCCACAGAATGATGGTCAAATTGAAGTGGTCAACAAGTGTTTGGAAACTTATTTTAGGTTTTTTTCATTAGAAAGGCAAAATCAATGGGCTAAATGGTTACCACTAGTGGAATGGTGGTACAACACTTCTTACCATACAACTACCCACATGACCCCTTTTGAAGAGGTCTATGGAAAAAATCCACCTTTATCTCTCTCATATTTTCCAAGTGTCTCGAAGGTCTAGGAAGTTGACCAAACACTTACAGTTTGGGAGGCTATTCTTCATACCCTCAAAGAGAATTTGTTCATGGCCCAATATCGTATGAAGCAACAAGAAGATCAAGGTCATTCTGAATGTCAATTTGCAGAAGGGGATTGAGTGTTTCTTTGACTGCAACCTTACAAGAAAAATTCCCTCAAGCTTGACCATTATCAGAAATTGGCGCCCAAATGTTATGGTCCTTATACCTTTCTCAAGCGTGTGGCACATGTGTTCTATTAGTTAGCTTTGCCTAATAATTCTAAGCTCCATCATGTTTTTCATGTTTCCTTCTTAAAGAAGGTGATTTGAACGAAGTTCCAAACTCAAACCAACCTTCCCTAGTTGGATGAAGAAGGCTCCATTTGGCTACAAACACAAGCAATTTTGGACCAACATGAGCATCGTCTGCGTTAGCAAACCATCACGGAAGTGTTAGTCCAATGGAAAGATACAACTCCAACAGATGCCACTTGGGAACCAACTACTATTTTGCAACAATTTCCTCATCTCAAGCCTTGAGGCCAAGGTTGTTTTTAAGGGGGGGGGACATGTTAGGGACCTAACCCCTCACGTAGGTAGAATAATATATTTCCATGTAATAAAGGTCAATATTATTACAACCTATAAATAAGGAAGAATAAGTCGAATGTAAGAAGACCTAATAGAAGCTTCCGCTTCTAGAAGGATCTTCCTCTATATTGTTCTTTTGATAGACATATTTAGTATAAATAGGAGTCGAGGGTATGAGAAGTTTTGTCTTGGATATTATTGTAATAGAGATCTGCTCTACTGGAGGTTTCCCCCTCGAAGAGTAAAGTGAACATTTCTCTCAATAATCAAAGTTCTCTTTTTGGTGTTATTTTGTTATCATTTTGGTATTATCGTGGTGTTTTTCTCGTTATACTGTTCTTCATCTGCCATTTCCAGTTATTTATTTATGTTCTTCATACTTTTTATATCTCGAATATTAAAGTGGCCCAGCCTACGCGAAGACTTTTCCCATGCCTGTAGGTCACAAGTTCGACCCCCGCAGAGCCTATTCCAAAAGTTTTACCCATCAACCAATCAAGGGGGTTCCATGTGGCGGCCCTTGGCTGGGCCAAATAAAACCCTTTCATTCGCCCATGTAGACTGGCACATGTCATTCCAAGATTGGTACATGCCATACACCTACCCAGTCACCATGCAACGTTTCCACCTTCCCAGTTAGCCTGCAACGTCATTTGTACAGTCATACAGACTGTACAGTTAGCTGCCATGTGTCCTGTATGGACTGTACAATCAACAATTTTGCTTGTTTTGAAAAACAGACAGAATTCAATATCTCCCTCATACAAACTATGTTTGATCCCGTTCAAGTTGCATTGGGATTGTGAGGACGATGTCTACGCAATGAATCCATTTTCGAGAAATTTCGTACACTTTTATTGAGCATTTTTTGATTCCCTAGATCACTCCTCCCCATTGGGAATCTTTTGGAGCTTGAAAATACTATTTCAGTCAATTTGAAGATGAAGGTATAGTTCCCTCACCTTACCAACCTCAATCCATTTATATTTTCTTGGATTTGTGCCTTTGAGACCAAAACAAAGGTACTCCACATTCCCTCGTTTTGAAGTTCTTATCTTTCTATCAATGCTTGTATCCTCATGCAATTCTGAAAGATAGTCTGGAGAAAAGTCATCTATGGAAGAAATATGAACATGTTCTCCTTGATCATCAATCAAAGGAGGCTCATACAATATCAAATTATCAACATTAACAACTTCATACATTTGCATATAAGGAGGCAAATCCAAATGGAAGGCATTGTTACCAATCTTTCCAAGAATCTTAAAAGGTCCATATCTAATTGGTTTCAACTTTTTACCATCTCCTTTAATCCTCTCTTTTCTAATGTAAATCCAAAATTCATCTCCAACTTGGAAATTGTGATCAACACGATGCTTTTCATGTCTTTTCTTGTACTTGGCTTGGCTCTTTTCCAACTGTTCGTGTACCATTTGATGCACCAATTGAATTTGTTCAATGAACTTCTTTCCTCTATCAATGTCATAATGACCATCAATAGAAACATCCTTCCCAAAGATAAAATCTGAAGGATATTTTGGCAAATAACCAAAACATGCCTCGAATGGAGATGTTTGAGTCGATGAATGCTTAGCACGGTTATAAGCATGCTGAATGTAGTGTAGGTGCTCATCCCAAAGCTTAGGATGTTTGTTGCAATAACCATGAAGAGGATGTACGACTGTTCTATTCAACACTTTTGTTTGACCTTCAATTTCTGGATGAAATGTTGTTCTCTTTTTCAACTTAGTGTCCATGAGTGCCCATAATCTTGACCAAAGGTTCCCAATAAATTGAGAATATCAATTAGAAATAATGGATTTGGGAAACCCAAAATGCATCCCTACATGTTGAAAGAACATTTGTGTCATTTTTTCAGCTATAACCTGCTTCTTAGAAGGCATCAAAATACACATTTTTCTGAAACAATCAACCACAACATTAAGATAATCATGATTCCTTTTAGACATAGGTAATCTGCCTTCAAATTCCATGGAAATGCTTTCCCAAGGATGAGAAGGAACCGGAAGTGGAGTATACAATCCTAAATTTTTGTTTCTAGGCTTACTTGTAGCACATAAAGAACATCCTCTTACATAACATGAAAAACTTTCATTCATTTTAGGGCGATAGAAATACTTTTTCAAACTATCCATTGTCTTTCCTACACCAAAGTGGCCAACAATAAGAGATGAATGTGCTTACCTTATGATGTTGACTCTTTCACCCTGTGGAATACATATCTTGCCAAGATAATACAAAATCTTATCATGCACATGGTAATCCAATTCCTCAACCTGGTTAGAATGATACAAAGTTGCATAATCTTCTTTAAAATAAGCATCTAAAGCATATTGTTCAACATAGCTCTCATGCATGGTAGAATTGTGCTTAAGAATAACTGAACCACTAACAATAGGCCTAAAAATCATATCAACAACTTTGTTATAAATTCATTTCTTATACCTGATAATGAAGTGGAATTGTTGTAGGAAACCCATCCATCTAAAGTACCTTGATTTTTGTATCTTTGTTTGTGATTGCAAGTATTGCAATGGTTGATGATCTGTGTTAATAATAATTTAGTTTCCCAACAAATAATGTTTCCATTTTTTCACACTTTGCACCAATGCATACAAATCCTTGTCATATGTAGGATAATTAATCACAGCCCCATTAAAATTTTTAGATTGAAAAAAAATAGGGTTACCATGTTGCAACAAGACTGCTCCTATGGCATAGTTTCTTGCATATGTTTGTATCTCAAATGGTTTTCTCAAATCAGGAAGTGCAAGAAGTGGAGATGAACTAATTTTATCCTTCAATGCATCAAAATATTTTTGTTGCTTGCCTCGCCATTAGAAAACTTGCTTGATGCTTTTCACTGCATGTAATAGAGCTGCAATTGAAGAGAAGTTAGCAATAAACTTTCTCCAATATTGGGATGTTCCCAAAAATATTCCTACCTCTGTTACATTGTTGGGATTGGGCCAATCCAAA
>JASDQU010255165.1:0-11715 GCA_032191745.1 Picea mariana | reverse complement strand
TCATGCATGAATGCATGCTCTTCTTTTGGAATTCTGCAATCAACTCCCTCCATCTAAGAGAGTCCATGCTTCTGTCTGCATCCTTATTGCCTTCTGCATCACAAGTCTTATTCTAGTTTCCTCTTGATTATTGATTTCTTTATGGTCTGACTCCTTCTGGGTCTCTTCAAGTTTGATTATGATTTCGGCCTATTTGGTAGTTGTTACTTATATAATAGATTCCTTAGGAATTTTGTCACCAAAGATTGTCAACGTACTTCATCTTTTTCATGTACATTACTTGACTTGTAGTCATTGTAATAACAATCCTTATCTTGTTATTCTTCCATAGGTATTGTTTCACTGACCATCTTATCTTCTAAGAAATAGATACACATGATATGTATAGGAACTATGTAAACATGGTATGTACAAGAACTATGTTATAAAAGAATATTGTTACTAGAAGAAGAAGTCTGCTTCATCCTGCTTAACTTTCTTTGAGGGTTCCTTTTCTTCGGCAATTGTTGCTTCGTGTGTTTCCTTCCTTTTCTTTAACTCAGGATAGTGGTTCCTGTTGTTAGAATATGAAAGGATGTGCTCGTTTTACCATTGACAATATCACTATTGTCACCCAACCATAGGCCAAAGCCACCCTCCGAGCACCTTGACCTTGACAGTGAGAATAATCCTGGTAGCAATCCAATAGCCAAGCAAGGCTAATGCACCAAGCAAGAAAGTAACCAAAGCTGATTAGATAGTCCAACCCAAAACTGGTGCAACACCTTCCCCATAACTTGTGCACAACATTGCCAGACTGCAGTGCGCACAAGTGACTTCTGTAATTCTGAGAATGTGACAAATGAGAGACTGGCGCCCTGTATTTATAGTATTCCTGGCAGACTTGCCTGGGCCGACTTCTCCTTTGGATACTAATTAATTCATATTAATTATCTTTCTTCAGCCGACATCTCATCTAGGGTTACATTCATTTCTTTGCTTCCTTCCAGAATATTCTAATCTTGTCAAAGGTCACAATAGAGGTTCATACCTCCCGAAGCTACCATAATATCAACACTCCCTCCTAGCTAGGGAGGTATAACTGATAATGGTCTTGAGCACAAACATACCATTCACTGGTAGTATCACGAGCACTGTCATTATTATTCAACTGGATAATCTCCATGACAACTGGTACAATATCAATTGATAGAACACAACTGTGTTTATCCATGGTAGTATGAAACTACTCAAACCGTGACACATAGTCACAAACAGAGGAACATATCCACCGCAGTAGCATATCTCTACTGTCTGGAGATAGGCAGTCTCCATAACAATCATCTGATATCAACCTGCACAGAAAATATTGTTAAAATAAACTGAATCATCTGGGCCAATCTTTCACTCACATCTGTGAGATCTTGAAAGAATATCTGCCCTGATAGTAGAACATCAACGATGGGCTATCTGCCTTATTCTTCTCAAACAAGGAAGAATGATTGTTCTGATTTCTTGGACGATTCCTCACCCTGGGCCATTCCTCCGACACTAAACAAAGTGTAACCTGGAGAGAATGAATCTGCCCTAAGGAATGCCTGTCCCTGATCGCTGATCTTGGACCATTGCCCACCCTGGGCCATTCCTCCGGCACTAAACAAAGTGCAATCCTGGAGAGAATGAATACACCCTAAGGAATGACTGTCCAGACCATTTCCTCTGTTAACCACAAGAGGAAAAGACTGTTCTGTACCAACCTCCAAAACGAACCATTCCTCATGTTAACCACAATGAGAAATCACTGTCTGACAAGGCGAGCCAGTCTTCTTGAGTAACCCTCAAGAAGAGAGACTGCCCTAGACCACTCCCCATGTTAACCACAATGGGAAGTCGCTGTCCATGGTACATCAGCAATCTGGACCATTTTCCGAACTGGAAAATGTCTGTCCGTTAGAAATCTCAATCCACTTTCCAAACAGGAAAGAATCTGCCCAAGCTAGACTATTTTTCAATCTTGAAAATGAATGTTCTCAATAATATGTCAGTGCTCCCTCCCAACCTGGAGAGTCATTCTTCCCTTTCAACTAAGGGAGTTATTTCCACGATCCCCATCTTTTCTCGGAAATATGCAAACTTTATTCTGGAGAGAGGCTTTGTCAGGATATCTGCTGTCTGCTCATCTATGGGGATGTACTGGAGCTTTACTTCTTCTTCATGGACTTTATCTCTAATAAAGTAGTATTTGATCTCAATNCAAGCTAGACTATTTTTCAATCTTGAAAATGAATGTTCTCAATAATATGTCAGTGCTCCCTCCCAACCTGGAGAGTCATTCTTCCCTTTCAACTAAGGGAGTTATTTCCATGATCCCCATCTTTTCTCGGAAATATGCAAACTTTATTCTGGAGAGAGGCTTTGTCAGGATATCTGCTGTCTGCTCATCTATGGGGATGTACTGGAGCTTTACTTCTTCTTCATGGACTTTATCTCTAATAAAGTAGTATTTGATCTCAATATCTTTTGACCTTTCATGAAACACTGGATGTTCTGATAATCTTATACAACTCTGATTATCACAATGTATTATGGTCAAATTTGGAATCTGATCAAATAAATCGGAGATTAGTTTCCTTAGCCATACTGTTTCTGTGCATGCTTCACATGCTGCGATATATTCTGCTTCTGCTGTGCTGAGTGCGACATACTTCTGTTTCCTGCTGCCCCAAGATATCATAGCGGAGCCCAAGCTGAAAGACATTCTTAAAGTACTCTTTCTATCTTCTGCACTTCCTGCCCAATTTGAATCTGTAAATCCATGAAGCTGTATATCACTGGATGCGGTATATCTTAAGCCATAGTTTATTGTCCCACAAATATATCTTAGGACATGCTTTGCAGCTATCCAATGTTCATGTCTAGGTTCCACCTGGAACTGGCTTAGTGTATTCACGGCAAAGCAAATGTCTGGTCGAGTATTTACCAAATACATCAATGACCCAATCAACTGTCGATATAGTGATGGATCTACTGGATCAGAATCTCGATCTTTTACTTTTCTTATATCTGTAGTCATAGGAGTATCCATGGATTTGTAATCCATCATTCCAAACTTCTGAAGGATCTTTATTGCGTACTTTCCTTGACCAAGGAATACTTCACCACGCTTCTGCCATACTTCTAGTCCCAAGTAATAATGCATGAGACCTAGATCTTTCATATCAAATTCAGAAGCTAGTTCCTTTTTGCATTGGATGATAAGAGACTCTTCACCTGTTATGAATAGATCGTCAACATATAATAGTAGAATCACAGGTGCATTGTCCACGACTTTGTAGTAAAGGTTTGGATCTGCATGACTCTTGGAGAAACCAAGTCTCGTTAGATAGCTATCCATTCTGGCATACCAAGCCCTTGGAGCTTGCTTGAGTCCATATAAAGCTTTCTTTAATCTGCACACGTGAGTGTCTTTGAAATGTACCTCAAACCCTTGAGGTTGTTCAATATATACTTCTTATTCGATTGCTCCATTGAGGAAAGCTGTCTTTACATCCATCTGATGTAAGTTCCATCCCATGGAAGCGGCAAGAGATATGATATCTCTAATGGAAGTATATCTAGCTACTAGAGCAAATGTTTCGTCATAGTCTTCTCCCTCCTTCTGGGAGAACCCTCTAGCTACAAATCTTGCTTTGTATTTATCCACGCTTTCGTTTGTTGCATGTTTGATCTTGTATACCCATTTTGAAGTTACCACTGATTTTTCTTTAGGTCTAGGTACGATTTCCCATACATCATTTTTCATAATGGATTGGTGTTCTTCTGTTATAGCTTCTTTCCATTGTCCCTTTTGAACTGCTTCTTCAAATGTGGTAGGTTCTTCATCTAGAAGCTTCGTCATATACGCTGCATACCTTGAGTATCTTTTAGGCTTCTTACTTTTTTTGAATGTTCCTTCGGGAACCTTAAGTCTTTCTGCGTCTTGTAAAGTAGCTTCAAGCCAAGCTGGTCGTTTTCTGGTCTTAGGTATGTTGTCTGAATCAATGGTCTCACAAGGTTGTATAGGATGATCAGGTTGTTCTTTTTTGTCATCTTGGTTTTCTGTGCTTTCTTTAGTAGGTTCTTCATTCTCTTCTTCTTCTATCGTTTCTTCTATAGATTTCTTGAAAGCCATCTTTTCATTGAATGTCACGTCTCTACTGACTTCGATCTTATGTTGTTCTGGAATATAGATTCTATAAGCCTTGGATGAATCGCTATATCCCACGAATATCCCCTTCTTTCCCAAGGGTTCTAGTTTATTCCTTTTATCCTTGGGAATGTGAGAGTAAACAGGACATCCAAATATTCTTAGGTTTTCCACATTAGGCTTCTTAGCTGAGAAAGCTTCTTCTGGAGTCATGTCCTTCAATATACGGTGATGACTTCTGTTTTGCACATATATTGCTGTCATGGCTGCTTCTCCCCACAAGAACATGGATAGACCTTGATCATTTAGTAGTGCTTTTACGGTTTCTTCGATAGATCTGTTCTTTCTTTTTGCTACGCCATTTTGTTGAGGATTATGAGGAACAGTTAGCTCCCTCCTAATCCCTACCGATTTGTAGAATGCAATGAATTCCTTTGATGTGTATTCTCCTCCATTATTTGTTCTTCAGGTCTTGATCTTCTTGTTCGTGAGGTTTTCTATCTCTGCTTTGAATTCTTGAAACTTGCTGAATATTTCGTCTTTTGTCTTCAATAGATACAACCAAGTCTTTCTTGAATAATCGTCTATGAAGATTACGTAGTAAAGAGATCCTCCTAGAGATCTAATTGGCATCGGACCGCAAACATCTGAGTGTATTAGATCTAGAATCTCCTTAGATCTATTGTTGCTGCTTGGAAATGGTTTCTTGATATTCTTTCCAAGAGCACAACCTTTGCAAATTCCTTCATGTTTAGATTGTAATTCTGGTATTCCTTCAACCATCTTTTTGAGAAAAGGTAATGCTTGATAATTAATGTGAGCATACCTTCTATGCCAAAGTTCATTGGGATTGACTTCGTCATGTATGAGAGCTTCTTCATTTCGTTCTAGTAGTCTATATAGATTTCCTTCATGACTTTCAATAACCCTACCATTCTCTATGCTGGAGTCTTTATGCCATGATAACACTTTTCCATCTACGAAAGCTATTCTGTTTCCTTTGTCTTCTAGGCAAGATATGGATACAAGATTCTTTTCTAAACCAGGTACATATAAAACATTGCTTAAGTGAACACTGTTACCTGTTTTCAACTTGATGAAGGCTTGTCCAAATCCTTCGATTGGGTAAGTGCTTTTATCTCCAAGCTCTACCTTGTATGATGTCTTCTTCTATTTAGATTTGAGAGTTTGGCTTGATCTCCTGTCATGTGCCTAGAAGCTCCACTATCGATTATCCACATGTCATCTTCAATCATTCCAGTCAGTGCTAAGTAGTGTAGAAGACTGATCTTTTCACTCATGTCTTCGGTTGACTGGTAGGTGGTCATGCCTTGATCCAAAACTTCAACTCTGACGTTTCTGTCTTCTGAGAGAGCCAAAAGGTGCGCTGAACTAGGGCGCATCTGAATATCTTCTCCTTGAGCGAGATGCTCCATCACAAGGTGCCAGATCTGAGATTTAGGGTTTCTGCAACTGCTCCTGCTAGTAACCCTAGCGGCAGTGTCTTGGAAGTTGCTCCTGTGAGTAACCCTAGCGGCAGTTCCTCAACGAGCTCAATATCCTAATGGCTATTTTTCCTTCCAGCGTTTAGACTGAATGAAGGAAGTGTGGGCCCATAACCTGTTAGAATATGAAAGGATGTGCTCGTTTAACCATTGACAATATCACTATTGTCACCCAACCATAGGTCGAAGCCACCCTCCGAGCACCTTGACCTTGACAGTGAGAAGAATCTTGGTAGCAATCCAATAGCCAAGCAAGGCTAATGCACCAAGGAAGAAAGTAACCAAAGCTGATCAGATAGTCCAACCCAAAACTGGCGCAACACCTTCCCCAGAACTTGCGCACAAGACTGCTAGACTGCAGTGTGCACAAGTGACTTCTGCAATTATGAGAATGTGACAAATGAGAGACTGGTGCCCTGTATTTATAGTATTCCTGACAGACTTGCCTGGGCCGACTTCTCCTTTGGGTACTAATTAATTCATATTAATTATCTTTCTTCAGCTGACATCTCATCTAGGGTTACATTCATTTCTTTGCTTCCTTCCGGAATATTCTAATCTTGTCAAAGGTCACAATAGAGGTTCATACCTCCTGAAGCTACCATAATATCAACACCTGTAGTGACCATATTTTTGATAGTTGAAGCATTGTATTTTTGACATATCCTTTTCTTGATTTGGTTTCTTCCTTAAGCCAAACTTCCTCTTATTCCTGAAATTCTTGAACTTTGCTGTGAAGGCTTGATCATCATATTTTTGGGATTTCTCTTTTGCGCTAATCCTTGATTCTTCTTGTGCTCAACAAGTCCAAAGCTCTTCAGATGTGGGATACTCCTTTCTTGTATTCATGCTTGCGGCAAATGCATCCCATGTTTTGGGAAGGCCATTGAGTACTATATTTACTAGTTCCTTTTCTGAAATGCTTTCCTCAAAAGCTTGTAGTTGATCTCTTAACTGAGAGATTCTTACAAAGTATGATGTTATACTGTCATTGTCATTCATTTTCATTTCACGGAGCTCATTATACAGATTCATCACTTGTCCAATATTTCTGACTGAGAAGAGGTTAGTTAGGGCATCGTATAGCTTCTTAGATGAGTCAAGGTGAGAAATGTAGGGTATCAAATGGTCCTTTACATAGTCCACTATGATGCTCATAGCATTGATGTCATTGTCTTTGAACTTCTCCATAAGTGCAACGTTTTAAGGTTCCTTCTCTTTTCCTGCTTCAAACTGTGGTTCCATAATTTTCCCTTTTACGATATCCAACACTTTATTCTTGACAAGGATGAGGTCAATCCTTGTCTTCCATGCTCTGAAGTTAGAAGCCCCTTCTAACTTGTTTTCTAACTTCATAGAGTAAGTCATGATTGCTTTGACTTGGTCAACCTTTGACTTTGACCAAAAAGTCAAATTTGACACCTTGGCTTGCTGAGAGTACCAGGAGGTGCGCTAGGCTAGGGTGCACTAGGCTATCCAGGAATTAGGTGAATCTCTTCACTTAAGGTGCCTCAACAATAGGGTTAGGGTTTCGTTGCTGCAACAAAACTTTGACTGCAACTGCAGCTGAGCAAATCCTTCCAATCTATCTTCCAGCAGTTAGACTGTTCGAAGATAGTGTGGGCCTATAACCTATTAGAAAAATAGGTGTGCTTGTTTCACCATAGACAATATAGCAATATTGTCACCCAACCATAGGCACAAAGGCCACCCCCGAGCACCTTAACCTTGATAGACAGAATAATTCCGGAAGCAATCCAATAGCCAACCAAGGTAGCGCACCTTTCTCCAAGGCTAGCGCACCAAGCAAGAATAACCAAAGACCAAGCAGAAAGTCCAAACCATAACCAAGAGACCAAGTCACCACTGTTGCAGCTACAACTGTCCTGCAGTCATGCGCACTTCTTGTCCTTATGCAGTTGTGAGTGAGTGACAAATGAGCTCTAGCGCCCTCTATTTATACTGCTCTTATCTCACTTGACTGGGCCGAATTCTCTTTCTGGGGGCTAATAACTCAATATTAAATATTCTCTGGAGCCGACTTGTCTTCTAGGGTTATTATCCAACGTTTTAGGGTTTCTCTTGCTTCCTGAAATATTCTAGTCTTGTCAAAGGTTGCACGTGGAGGTTAATACCTCCCGCAGCTACCATAATATCAACAATTCCATCAAGGAAGTCATACATCAACATGTATCATTAACCATCCACATGATCATAGGTGGTCCACAACCAATTCTACTAGCATGAAAGGAAAGAAATCACCAAGACAACCAAAGAATCAACATCAAGATATCCATGACTACATCACTAATAACCTCATCAAGTGAAGCACACCCCCTAGGCCATCAATCCGTAAACATGTCGTAAGTGTAGTGAAAATTTTCACCTAGTGTAGGCCTTGTTGTTGCCTTTATACACACTTGGGCTATCGTGGAAGAAATCTTCAATCCACTTAATGTGTCCTTGGGGGCAAGTCTCGAGTCAAGGTGCTGTCACCTGATCCTCGACTCCTCCATCTAGGCCAACTCCTAGAGAAGCCAAGGGCGGTAGTCCCTAACAAAAGCACTATGGATTTAAGCCAATCTAAGCAAAAGAAACCATTCTAGGAGTTTATTGCAAAATAAAATAGTTCAAGTAAAGTATTCAACACTCGTTCATTCTATAGATAAGATAAGCTTTGATAACATGAAAGGTGTCCAATTATAAAAGATGTTTGCACAACAAAGTAAATGATACCTGCAAGTAACTGAAAGTTTATTAGACAATCACAATAACATGAATGAAAATGAAATACTGCTCATAAAGCAAAAGATTGTGAAACATGAGACCAGTGCCTTAAAAGTGTCGTTGGCAGTTGTTGAACGCATGTTTTATTAAGTTGTGTTTATTGAACGTAGATTAACGAGAAAAGTGTGGCCTCTCTAGAGACCATATCTTTGTTTGGAAATATGTTGAGAGCTTACCGAAACCCCAAGGCTTCACCAGTAAGTTCAATGAAGGTGTCGGAGGTCCAACATGGGGAGAACCTAGATCTCAAAGTTCCCGTTTGACTTCACACACTCCCTTCATGCGGTTTCCCTCGCATTAAGATAACAACTATTGAGATTTCCCTAATAACTACTCTGCACTGACCAACCCCAGTTCTGATGAATCCCAGGATCGAGCTAGGCTTGCAAGGGTTTAGAGCATACTCTGGGGAGCTAAGGGGAAGGTTTATTTTAAAGCAAGAAAATAAAACACTGAAGAGAAATGAAAAAAAAATGAAGTGTTTTCTAATTACTAACAATAAAAAATTACTTTGCCAAAAGAAATTAAGTGTTGTGATTGATTCACTGGTTAATTCTCTTAAATTATGTGTTTGGAAAGTAAAAGAAAGAAACCCATAGAGAATGAAAGCACACAACCACACCACCGATCCCCCTAAAGGGGATGACGAAACTGGGCACTATGAGGCCTGCTTTTATTAATGCCTATTACACTTGAGAATCTGAGTTCTCTTTTTTCTCTTTTTTTGAACTTTTGGATCCTTATAGAATGGATCAAATTAAAGGAAATTATTACAAAAGACTTTCTAAAAGTCTTGGTCTTCAAGGGGTACAACTTGGGCTAGAATTTCTTCACTTTAGCTTCAACTTTGCCATAGTTTCCCCTTGTTTTGTGACGGATCTGCTAAAAACTAGCAAAGAAAAAGATTAGGAAACTAATTAAAGCAATCTAAACAAATGCAAAAGATAAATGCTTTTGTATTTTCAATATCTTGCAAGTTTTATCAAGTAAAGGAAAATGTTTTTTTAGAAGAATTTATGGTTTTTTGAAGAGGTTAGAGGGCTCATGTTTGCTTGAATGCTCCAAACTTGTCCAAATTGGACATAGTTTCTCCTTGGCTGTCCAATAACCTGCAAAAATCAGCAAGAAGAATACCCCAAAAGATGATCAAAATGATTTTGGAACAACTTAGGGGATTGATTAAAACTTCTTGAAAAATTAAACAAGAAACCAACAACTTCAAACTAACAAACTTTATTGCTGATTTTTGCTTATTGTTCGGACAACAAGTAGCTAGGCACTTGAAATGTTAGATATAACAATAAAAAAAAATGCAAAAGATCAAATTTTACCCTTTAAAAATATCAGAAAATTGCTTAATGAAAGGGGATCTTTTCTTGTGTTAGATCTAGATTCATTAGATAAACTTTAAATAAAAATCATATCTAGAAATCCTATGCATGCATAAGATAAACTAAAGAAATTAGTTTTAGCCTTAGAGATTAGATTCAAATGCTTGCATATAGATAATAAGTAACCAAAAAATGAAATATTAGAAGGGTGAGAAAGAGAGAGAGAAAGTCTTTCTTCAAGACTTGAATCTTGGGCTATGGGGTCTTCCAGTGAAAGGATGAGGGACTCGTTCTCAAAGAATCTTGAAGTATATAGAAGATTGCGCTCAAATCAACCACCACTTCAAGTATGATGACTTGCAATCTTGATAAACCTACATACAACTTGTTAAATATCGATGTTCCCTACACATGAATTCTAAATAGCATGCAATTAAGCAAAATTAACATTCAAATTGTCAACCACATATGTAAAGTAACAAAAGATCTTAATATCCAAGCTAGTTAAGAAGATCTTTCCTATTGGGTGATAGCACCCCTATTAAGGCCAATCTACAAATTGAAATGCATATAAACAAGATACAGTTACCTCATAAATTTAAACCATGAAAATCAACATCCACACAATGCTACCATCCACCATGTGACCTCCAAAGTCTTCTTTATTCAAACTTGAAATAATGTTACAAATATACAATATAATAGCATAAGTTCTTTCCCCTAGGTTTTGATTAAATAAAATGAGGAGGGTCGACCTTCTTTTATAGTGAAAAGGGTGAAAACTCCAAGGTGAGGCCGCATGGGACGAGAGGAAGTGTGCACTAGCTAAGTAGGGATGCGCATGGGTTAAGGGAAGATTGAGTGGAGAGGGAGTGGAGTGAATGGGAGGTGAGGTGTAGTGATGTGAGGTG
Source organism: Picea mariana (assembly GCA_032191745.1). NCBI lineage: Eukaryota > Viridiplantae > Streptophyta > Pinopsida > Pinales > Pinaceae > Picea > Picea mariana. The sequence continues at coordinate 1,016 of JASDQU010255165.1, read as the reverse complement.
GAGTGGAGTGGAAGGGAAGTGGAAGTGGAGTGGTAGGTGAGGAGAGGGTGAGTCCCACATTGGGATTAGTGCCCCTCTCTTGTGAATGCACCAACTAACTAGAGAGAGGTCAAGTAGGAGCATTGGGATCTCCTCCCATGCCATCTCACCCAACTAACTCGCCCTCACTAGGAGAAGAACTCGCTAACTTAGCCTGAGACTCCAGACATGAGGAAACATGTCCTTGACATGTTTGCTAAAATTTAGAAAATTTAATTATTATGTCCATTTTACCTTTTGGAGAGAAAAAATCAATTTTGAGTGATTAAAATCACTTTTTTGCCTCAACAAAGGGGGGATAAGGGTTTAGTGTTAATGTTTATGCCATTATTATAGTTCTTTTCATTTCAATAGATAAGAGCATCATAAGAACAAGATCACTGAGAAATACACATTCACAAGAGACATAGCATTTATCCTGGGAAACCCTCTAGGGGAAGAAAACCCAGCAAAAACTTCCTTATCATAAATAGCTTATACAATGTTCAAGAGATAACTCAAACCAATATAGATAGTCCTCCCAAGAGATGCGCCACTCTTCTTCTCCTCTCTCTAACTGGTAATTGCAGCTTGCCTCATAAGATAATGAGCAAGTGAGTTGTGTGATTAAAGTGAGGCGCTAGCCTCCTATATATACAAGACTGGCACGTGTGAAACCCTTTGTGTGATTAAAGTGAGGCGCTAGCCTCCTATATATACAAGACTGGCACGTGTGAAAGGGTTTCACTGGCAGGACCAACCTCTCACTCTGGGTGGGTAAACCCACCTTTAATTAATTCTGGGTCTTCAATAATAACTGTTGGGGCCGACTTCTTATTCTACCTATTACAATTGTCCGATGACCAATCCGCAAAAGGGGATTTGGTCCTAATACAATTACCGACATGATTAATCCACAATGGGGATTAATCCTAATAATAAAATAACAATAATAATAAGAATGCTCTTCGCAGTTACATTATTTCAACACTCCCCCT